>CM045553.1:17166557-17211937 GCA_024721245.1 Mitragyna speciosa
TTTTTGCCCTAGAATATTGCTGGAATTTTGCATTTTGCCCCCAACCTTGCTGGAATTTTATTTTGTACCTCAACATTGCTGGAAATTTTATTTTTGCCCTAGAATATTGCTGGAATTTTGCATTTTTGCCCCCAAACCTTGCTGGAATTTTATTTTGTACCCCAACATTGCTGGAAATTATATTTTGTCTTAGAATATTGCTGGAATTTTGCATTTTTGCCCCCAATACTTGCTGGAATTTCATTTTTATCCCTCCCAACATTGCTGGAATTTTATTTTGCCTTAGAATACTTGCTGAAATTTTATTTTTTTGTCCCCCAAACTTGCTGAAATTTTTATTTAAGTCATTCTACTTGCTGGAATTTTAGTTTAAGTCCCTATACTTGTTGAAATCTTAGTTTTAAGCCCTAGATACTTGTTGAAATTTTATTCTAAGTCCCTAATTTGTTCGAAATCGACATTTTATGCTCAATTTTTAAGTATTTCATATTTTATACTTTAAATAGTGGTACCTTGACATGTTTGTTGATTTTCTTAGCAATTTATACCGGGTTTACGAATGGGAGGTACCTCGATTACCCTTTTATTTCTCTTTATGTGCTCCTACGTGTTGCTACGTGTTTTTCTATATGTTTTTTTATATATCTCCTTTTGCTTATAATTTTTATACATATGTGAGTGTTTATTTAGTTATGCCATGTTATTTATTAGAAATTAATTTTTGATTATTCAAAGAAATGTAATAGATAGGTAATATTCTATTGACCAAAAATTCTGTATTTAGATAGTTAATGTAGTAGATAGTTTATATCTAGTTAACAAAAATTTTTGTATTTTAGATAGAAAGTGTAATAGATAGGTTAGATAGGATATCTTTTATTCTTTTTCTATTTTTAGATTGTAATTAGGTTATTCTCCGGTGTAATAGTTAGGCTTTGTGTGCTATGTGTGCTATGTGCTTATGTGTTTATTTCTTTTAATTGCTTTCCTAGGAACTCGCATCTAGAATATCATGCTTATGTGTTATGTGCTCCTATGTGCTATTATGTGCTTTTTATGTGATTATTGCCTTAATACATGTTTTATTTATTTATTTGCTTTATATTAGATATGTGTATCGTCGTCACACTAGTCCAACGCTAGTTGTGGCTAATTTCGTTTTCTTCGCTAGTCCAACGCTAGCGGAGAATTTTTAGAAAATAGGCTAGTCCAATGCTAGACTTTTAAGTCATTTTAGTGATAGAATCATTTATTGTGTGCATTTCATGACCATTACACACACATTTTCTCTTTTTTAGGCCTTTTCCATTTTTACATAATTTTCTATGTATATTTTATCATTTATTATCTATTTTAACATTTATTTTAGTGCATAATATTTAGATTCCACTACACATAGAATTTTAGGTCATTTGTGTGATTTGACTAGAAATAGTCATCTACTCACGTGGGAAGCGATGGCGTACATGTCGTTCCCCCCTCCGTGAGTAGGAACAGTTAGTCACGAGTCCATTCGTCCCCCGTACCCGTTATGTTGCATCCCTACTTTCTTTGTTCACTTATTATCTATACTACTATTTTCTTTTTCTTTTGCATTCCATTTTTGCACCTATACTCGTGACTCCGTCGAGGTCTACATTCGGGTTTCGCAATTAATGCGATAATTCCGACTAAACCTCAATGGAACATTTTGTCCCTTAACGATACCCATTTTTAGGACTAGATTTGCATTCATATAGCTGCATCCAAATGTGATAAAATCGTAGGGTTATATTAGGAAAATTTAGACTAAACCTCGCAACTAGTTTCGGCTAGGTTGAAAGGGTGCCTTAGGCGCAAGCCTTTGCCTTCCCTTTCTTCAACTGTGACTCCCGAACCTTTTTCTCTTGTTTTCAAAGACCTAGAGTCGTCTAAAAGGGTTTTTCTTGTTTTTCCTATATTTTTCCAAGATCATTCCCTAAAAAATCATTCTTAGTCTTCCTACCTTTTATAAAATATTTTCGGGTGACTTGGTACACCAAAACTCAATACCAAGTGGCGACTCCTGTTTTCACTAAAAAACCCTTTTTAGACTCTATTTTCTGGCCCAAAAACCGTCGCATTTTCAAAGTCCCATTTTAGTCCCTTTTTCTTTTGTTTTCAAAAATAAAGTATTTGTTTGTCACATTTTATCGAATTATCTTTTACAAAGCATTTTTCTAAAAATTATTTTTACAAAAAATTTACACGCTTCTCTTTTTCCAATAAAACACAACCACATTTAATTCTTCCTTTTCCTTTTTCCGAATTTCTTTTTTCCAAACATCTAACACTCATTTATTATCCCTTCGAAAAATGGGGCGCGACAATCCCAAATAAATTATGACCAAGAAGAGTGTGAGATATGGCTTCTAAACTGCAACTCAAAAGCTATTTTAATGTCAATAAAAATTTTCCCTGCAATTTTCTCCCAATCCGAAGCACTCCCCATGAAAAACCAATCATTCCTAGCTTTCCACAAATGCCATAAGATGAGAGTGGGAGTAATATGACATAAAAATCTCATCATTTTATTGCGGCATGCAAGAGTCCACCATTTAACTAACCTCATGCGAATCATCAATTAAGACGAAGCAAGTCCCATAGGCATTCCAAAGTAGTTCCATATCTTAAGTGGAATATCACCCATACTAAAGATATGTTCAATTGACTCCAAAGAAGGGTTAATACAACAAAAACACCTTGAAGGCCCCTGAATGCCAAATTTCTGCAGAACATCATTAGTAGCAATTCTTCTACAAAGCAAGCGTAAGAGAAAAAAAGAAATCTTAGTAGGAATAAACGGCCCCCAACATAGACTGTGAACAAAACTAGGTGATCCAGAATACCGAATACTATCAAATACCAAAGGTAGCAGAGAATTGCCCTGATGAAGATGCACCCCAAATAATAATATCATCACAATCATCTAAGGGGGGGATCAAGCTTGGTAACTTGTTGCACAATAGAAGCCGGAAGAATATGCTGTAGTTTCTGTACATTCCAACCGCCAGCTTCTACAAAGTCACGGACCAAGCACGGAGCTTGGTGCAAAACTAAAGGCCAAAAGAGCACCTGATCCCAACCAGTTATCATGCCAAAAATCAATACCACCACTCCTTAATTGCCAAAGGATATTAGGTTCCACAATGTCTCTAACAGATAGCATCCTCTTCCATGTGATTGAATCCCCCAAATTCACCTGTACTTTAGTAGGATGGACACTTGAACAATACTTTGCATGCATAAACGTCGACCATAAAGACTCATTTTTCTGAAATCTCCACCAAAGCTTCATAGACATGGCCTTATGAACATCCTTTAGAGCCCTAATCCCAGCCCCTCCTTCAGCTTTAGGAAGACATAGATGCTTCCATTTTATCCAGTGGCATCTCGATTCATCTCCAGAAGAGTTCCACAGAAATCTAGCAAACAATTTTTCTAGTACAAAGACACTTTTATGAGGTGAAGAAGCTGCAAGAATATGCAAAGGGATCGTAGATAGAACATGTTTAATCAATACCAGTTTCCCACCAGGAGATAAGAATCTGTTACACCACCCCAAGATTCTTTGAGCAATCCCTTGAACCATATTAGAAAAATAAACCACTTTGATACGAACATAAAACAAGGTGCAGCCTAAGTATTTAACCGGAAAGGACTTCCTCATGAATCCAGTGACTTGTTGAATAATAGATATTCGTCGAATATGAGTGCTAGGATGACAAAAAAATGCACTTTTGGACGTATTAATCAATTGTCTAGAGCATTCTTCATAAATCCTCAAAGTCCCTACTAGTTGCCGTAAAGTTCTCTTATCCCCTCCTGAAAAAATAATTAAATCATCTGCAAAACCCAAGTGAGAAATAATAGGACAATGACGAGGAACTCTATAAGGCACAAAACTTCTATTCTGATGGAGACCATTTAGGGCTCTAGTTAAGCCCTCCGCAGCAATAATAAACAGTGCAGGAGAAATAGGGTCCCCCTGCCTTAATCCCCTTGTAGATGAAAAGAAACCCCTAGGAGACCCATTAATCAGCACAGTAAACCAACAATTAGAAACTAGCCTCCAGATTCGATCAATCCATGGTTCTCCAAAGCCAAAAGCCCGAAGAACTCGAATCAAGTAGCTCCAAGAAACCCTATCATAAGCTTTCGCCATGTCAATTTTGATAACTACATTACCTCCTCGATTTTATCTCCCAATACCTGAAACTAATTCTTGGGCAAGCAAATAATTCTCTATCAACTGCCTATTTTTCACAAATCCGCTTTGTTGTGGAGAAATGATCTGTGGAAGAACAAGGGCCAATCTGTCAGCCAACAGTCTGGAGAGAATTTTGTTTAAAAAATTACACAAACTAATTGGTCTAAATTGCGAGAAGTCTTGCGGTTGTGAGCATTTGGGAAGTGAGGATCAACAAGGTAGATGTAATACTTCGAGGAATATCCTCCCCACAAAAGAAAGCCACCACTGCTTGATAAAGATCATCTGCAATAATCTCCCAGGCAGTTGTAAAAAATTTGCCTGAGAAGCCATCAGGCCCTAGATCACTGTTTGCATCCATAGAAAAAACAACTCTCTTAACTTCTTCCAGACGACTAGAGGGTGGAGTTGGTGGTGTTAGGATGTCTACAAAATGATGGTATTTGGGATAGATATGGTTTATTAGCAGCCATTGCAGTAGCAGCTACGTGCTGCTGCTCTCTATTTTTTTTTTTTTTTTTTTTGTAAAGAGAATGAAATAAAATCAAAATCAAATTAAATCAAATGTGGGCTACCTAATATTAAAAGAAACTTACTAAAATTTAATATTACTCAAGGAAAGAAACTTCGTTACATAAAAAAAAAATCGGACATTGATGAAACATTGGGAAACGTGTTATTAATAGACAAAAAGACAAAATTAAAAAATAAAAACCAGACGACTTCTAAAAAATTATGAAAAGGTTCCACAAAATCTATTGATATATAAAAATAAATATATAAATTTTTTTCCTAGAAAAAATTTTAATAAAAATGTGCATTGGAAAACGTGTCATAATATGAAAAAATTTATAACAATTACAAAAATACTAAATGATCTTTAAATCACAAAATTTTTACACGGAATAAATTATCACACAAAACAAATATAATAAAATTTTCACTAAAAAAACTTTATTATTAACGTGTTTTTGGAGAAACGTGCCCTTAATTAGACAAAAATACAAAAATTAAATAAATAACAAACGACTTCTAAAAATCACGAGATTTTTATAGAATATATGAATATATAAAATGCACATATAAAATTTTTCAGATGAAAATTCTAATAATAAGGTTGTTTTTTTTTTTTTTGGCTAACCCTATACACAGGGGGGCACCACACCCAAATTTTATTAATAGAAATAAAAGATTACAAGGACGGGAGCTAAAGCCTTACCTCCTATTATTACAAAATGAGCAAATAAATTTCCAACTAAAAGCAAATGAACCTATGCAACTCACAAGCTTTATAATTAATGTCTACGAAATCTAAAAGCTGGAAAATTTAAGCGATCAACTCGAACTGCACCTCGGGCTTCTTTTGATAGATCTACAAATTCGTGGAAAGTAGCATTGCTCTTGTGTAGCAAACCCTCATTAGCAAGAATATCCGCAGGTTTGTTTGCTACCCTATAACAATGTGAAATGGTAAGAATATGGTGCTAAAATCTTTTGATTTCCTCAGCCAACTTCCTATGGTACCACGAACAAAGAATTAAACCTTTACAAATATTGACCAAGATTAATGAATCCAATTCCACATGAAAGAAGGAAATTCCATTTGACACACACAACTTGATTCCATGGAGTAAAGCTTGCATTTCTGCCTCCAAGCTATTCCTAAAGCCAATATAGCATACAAAACCAAGATTAAATTTTCTTGCCTTGTCTCGAACTATTCCACCTCCACCACACTCACCTGGGTTTCCCTTAGAGCATCCGTCTGTATTCAATTTTACAAAACCAACTGGAAAAGACCAAAGACCATCTCACAAGAGTAATCTTCACTTCCTTCCTCCTAGAGCAAACTTTTGCATATAGTTCCAGCCAAGATGATTGTGAATTCTCAATATTCTCAATATTAAACTTAGTTTCAAGTATTCTTAAGTTTTTAGTTTTTTGCTATAAATAATGTAAAGGGAGTAAGTACTCCTCTTTTAAGTTTATTTTTTCTTCAAATTGTATTAATAAAAGAGGTAAGGTTTATGTCCCCCTCTTATTTGTACTGGGTTAATATTAATAAAATTTAGGGGTGGCGTCCCTCCCCGTGTACGGGGTTTTGCCAAAAAAAAAAAAAAAACTTAGCCTCAAAAGCCATTCTCACATCAACGAATATAGCAGCTAAAATCCATTCCCAAGAATGTCTATCACCTATGAAAAATTGACATTTCTTGCTTTCCATAAATGCCACAAAATCAAAATAGGAGTGAGTTGCAACAAAAATTGAGCTTGATCATTCAAACAAGATAATAGCCATCATTTCATTAATCTTGCACGAATCCTCATTTGATTAGCTATAATGCCCAATGGAGCTTCAAAAAATTCCACACCTTAGACGGAATTTGACCCCAAGAGCATATATGTTCAATTGATTCAACAGATGGATTATCACAACAAAAATACCTAGACATGCCTTGAAATCCCATCCTATGAAGTACATCAGTTGAAGGAAGTCTTCCAATTAATAATCTTAACATAAAAATAGAAATTTTAATAGGAATTAACTTGCTCAAATATTTTTAAAAAGAAACCCCGACGATCTACAATCACGAACACAGTCATAGGCTGTGGAAAAAGAAAACAAACCTAATGCAGTTAAGGACCAAATTAGATGAGCATTTCCGTTAGATACTGAAATTTGGCTAACTGATCCATCCTCCAATAACCACACAATTTTCTCATCGCTCAACTCCCTTTTACCCAACATTCTTCTCCATGTTGCCAAAATCAATCTATTTTGTGGGCATTGGAGTCCAAGTTTACAATACTTTGCAGCCATAAAAGGAGCCCAAAGTGATCTTTGCTCACTAAATTTCCACCATAATTTAATAGTGAAAGCATTGAATACATCCTCAAGAGCCCGTATTCCAATTCCACTTTCCCCCGTTGGTCTACATACATTCCCCCAATTAATCCAATGATATTTCCATTTCTCACTATCCTTACCCTAGAAAAAATTAGCAAATCCACATTCCAATTGAGTAAAAACTCGTTTGGGTGGATTTGAAATTGCCAGAATGTGTAACGGGATGGAGGATGACACATGCTTTATAAGAATAAGTCTCCTCCACCCCCCCCCCAATAGATAAAAAATGATTCTGCCAAGAGAGGACTTTCTTCATCAACAAAACACTAATTTCAGCAAAATAATTCTTTTTGCTCCTTCCAATAAACAAGGGACAGCCCAAGTAACGTACCAAAAAAGCTTTTTCTTTAAACCCCATGATTTGCTTTATGATCCTCCTCCTAGCTCGCTGCGTTTTTGGGTGGCATAAAAACACACTTTTTGAGGTACTAATTTTCTAACCAGAGTGCAACTCATAATTTCTTAGCACATCAAGCACCATTGTTAATGAACGCTTAGTAGCATCTGAAAAAATCATAATATCGTCAGCAAAAGCAAGATGAGTGATAATAGGGCATCCAAGAGGAACTTTGAATGGAGAAAAGCCCCTCTAACATGGCAATTGATTCAAAGATCTTGATAATCCTTCAGCTACAATAATAAACAGACTCGTGGATATGGGGTCCCCTTGCCGAATCCCTTTGGAGGATTTAAAGAAGCTTGTAGGAGAGCCATTTATTAGTATAGAGAATCAACAATTGGATATTAATCTCCATACCATATCAATCCACCTCTCCCTAAAACCAAAAGGTTGCATAACTTGAATTAGATAAATCCAAGACACCCTATCATAAGCCTTCTCCATATCCAGTTTCAAAACCACATTGCCACCCCTAGTTCTCTTTCCCAAATCTCCCACCAACTCTTGAGCCAACAAGAAATTCTCTGACATCAACCTCCCTTTAACAAAACCACTTTGTTGAGTAGAGATGATCTTTGGAAGGATAGACAACACCCTATCAGCCAAAATTTGAGAAATAATTCTATTTATGAAGTTGCATAAGCTAATAGGTCTGAACTGAGAAAAATCTGTGGGTGATCAACCTTCGAAAGAAGTACCACTATGGTCGAGGTCATACTCCTTGGAATGTTAGCCCCACAGAAGAAGCTAGTCACAGCAGTGAACAAATCTTTAGCAATAATATCCCAAGCCACCTTAAAGAAAGCACCTATGAAACCATCTGGTCCTGTAGTACTTTCTCCATCCATATCAAACACTACCTTTTGGATCTCCTCCCGACTAGGACAAATCTCCAACATACTATTCTCCTCATCTGATATCAATCTAGGCATGTGTCCCAAGTCACATTCCTCTCGAATTTCTTCTTGAGAAAAAAAAAGAAGTAAAATAATGACAAGCATTTGTTCCGATCTCTGCCTCACCATCTACCCATTCTCCTGAGGGATTTTTAATTCGATGAATGATGCTTTTCCTTCTCCATTCAGCAGCTATAGCATGAAAGAATTTGGAATTTCTATCTCCTTCCTTCCACCGTTTTGCCCTCGCCTTTTGGCGCCAATAACTTTCCTCAACAATAAGAGTTTTGTTAAGTTCAGATTGAGCAGCCCATAAACAATCCCTAGTATGATCCAAACCATCCACATCATATGCATGCTCCAACTCGGCCATCCTCCCTTCTAATTGTCTCACTTTTGCAAAAATGTCACCAAAAGTCTGTTTAGACTAATGATGAATAACCTGCTTCACATCCCTCAATTTTAAAACAAACTTCAATAACGGAGAACAGCTATAATTCTTAGACCATGTCTGCCTAACCATGTCTACAAAATGCGGATGAGCTGCCCAAAAATTGAGAAACCAAAAGGGGAGAGGTTTCGCGTCCAACCTTGTTTTACCACTCAAGAGTAATGGTGCATGATTAGAGGGTTGTCTGGACAAATGCCAAACAGAAAGTTCCAGTTGCAAATCAGTGAATTCAGAATTCAACAAAACCCTATCAAGCCTCTTCAACACTCTTGCATTCCCTTGACGGTTATTACACCATGTATATAGGGAACTAGAAAATCCAGCATCAAACATTCTAGCTTGTTGCATAAATGACAGAAATTCAGAGGCTTCCTGAACGTTGGAAAGGATGACCCCCACGCTTCTCACATGCTTGAGTCACAAGATTGAAATCACCCGCAATCAACCATGGATGATTCATGCCCATTTCATTTAAGAGAGCAATCCAAAGCTGCTATCGATCATCCTCCAAGCATTTGGCATGAACAAAGGACAGCTTACACGACGTAGAAAGGAGCGTAGATAAAACCATCAGCAGAAATGTGTTGATTACTTTCAGCTAATACAGAAGCATGAAAAAGACTTTCAGAAAAATAACCAAATAGAGCAGGTAGTATTAGTTATTCCAGCATCCATACCAATCTTCAATCTGATGTCATCCAATCTTCATATGCCAATCTTAGGTTCACAAACAATAACCATTTGAAGATTAAAAAGTTTAATTAGTTTCTTCAACCTACGTAAATTTGGAGGGCGAGCCATGCCCCTAACGTTCCACAAGAGAAGATGAATCATTGGACAAAGGTGCAAAAGAATTTGATGACGATCTCAATTGAGATCTCAGAATTCTATCCGATTGGAATTTAGGACGAATACCTCATTGTCTACATTTTTTGGGAAGGCTCTACTCAATTTGCTGCTGTTGGACTTGAATCATTTGGAAAGACGAGGCTTCCAAATTGTAAAAATCCAATCTGCGATCATTTTGGGTAGGTGAACACACATATCCAGAATCAACATTTCGTGGAGATAGATTTCCAGCCGCAGTTTTCGCTTCCAAAACCATCTCCCTCTAGACGTTCTGATGGAAGAGAGACTCATCCACCCCAAGTTCCACATCCGTAATGTCAGTGTTACAACCTTCCTTCTGATCATGTTCTGAAGATGTAGCCAATTGTTCATGTCGCTGAGAATGTTGCTGTACTTTAGTCATCTCTAAGCTGTTGCTTTCCATCAAACCCACATTCTCCATATTCTCCTGCTGCTGATGTACAACTTGCAACACCCTAGCATTCCTACCATTATCAACCATAACATTGATCTTCTTCACTCCCATCATCATTATGTCATCCGGAACAGGTTGCACTGATTGGCAAATATCCAAAGAATTGTCTTTGTTAGTCTCCATATTGGTCATATTTGCCTTCGAGACATATTGCATCTTGACAGTCTTCTGCTGTTGTTTATTTTTGTCTACCATCTCAAGGTTCTTTGCTTTTGGGTTGGCCAGACTTGTAGCTTTCAGCTTTCAGCACCATGACCTTGCTTATTGCATTTAGAGCAATATAATGGCAAATCCTCATATGAAACCTTCTGCCAGAAGCCTCCATCTCCTACTGCAATCCAGATGCAATGAGGAAGTTCCTTTAGTAGATCCAGGTCGATGCAAATGCGAGCAACATTAGGACGAGACAGATTCACAGTCGCAGCATCAAGCTTCATTGGAACACCTACTACACTAGCAATTATGAAGAGTGCAATCTTATCAAACAAAGAAATCGGAAGGCTCTCTAGAGCAATCCATACAGGTGCCCTCGATAATTCAATGTCAAGACGAAAATCAGTCGTCCATTTGAAGACCCTCATAGAGAATTCTTGCAGCATCCACAACCCTTTGATCCAGCATCTTTGGAAATCATCTTCCATATTAAACCTTATTAAAACATGCCTATAATCCAACAACCCCAACGAGTAAGAACTTGAAAAGCCAATTGCTATGAATGCCTTACGCAAAGCTTCCATGCTTGGGCGGCCATGGCTGAACTTTCCTACTAGCGAAAACCTAAAAGGTTCTACCAGTTTTTTGATGTCTTGAACTAAGAATTTTACAGATGGTTTCCTTTCATAAATAGACATTGGTTTAATCTTGATTGGAGAAAAGGATTTGCTTGTCACAACATCAGCAAAGGATCGATTTAATAGAGCTTAAGTAGGTTGCCCTTCAACAGAAGGTTAAAGAGCAGCCATGAACCCTAAAATTCAAAAAAGGAACGTAGAGAGAAAAGTCTAGAGAGAGAAAGAAGAGAGAGAGCTTTTTCTAATAAAAAGATTGCATTGAAAAACGTGTCATTAACTTAAAAAATATCAAAATTTTAAATAATTACTAAATGACTCTGAAAAATCATAAAAATTAGAAGAATCATAAAAAACATAAAGAATATGAATTTAGAAATTAAAATAAAATAAAAAATTTATATGCTAAAATTACCATTTTGCCCCTGATACCACTTATGAATCATAATATGTACAAAAAATTGCAATTGACCCCCGAAAGAACAAAATATAACCCTAAAGGAAGTAAAATACACATCTTTACATAAGGTGTGTCAAAATTTGGAGTGCATAGTTTCACTCAGAACTATGTAGTTTTGTGTCTGTTTATTTTTATAAATTATTTTTATGATAATATGTATTTATTTGACAACCCTTGAACTTTCATTAATATTAATGTGGCCCTATGCATTTAGTATTTTTGCATTTAAGTTTCTAATTTTTACAGATTAACCTCAATAATTTTATTTTCTTTTCAATTAGGTCCTATTTAGTTGATTTAGGTCCCTGGACTTTAAATAATTCCAATTTGGGCCCTAAACTTTTTTGATATTACATTTTGGTCCCTAAACTTTTTTGAAATTGCAATTTAGTCTCTAAGCTTGCTGAAATTACATTTTTTACCCTTGAATGTTGCTGAAGATTTGTGATTTGGTCCTCATGTTTGCTAGAATTAACTTTTTACCCTTGAATGTTGTAGAAAATTACAAATTGGATTTTAATATTGCTATATTTGACATTTGTGCTTTTGAATATTGCTGGAAATTATAATTTTGCCCCAATGCATTGCTGAAGATTTTAATTATTGTCATTATCTTGTTGAAAATTATATTTTAGTCTTTAAATTTGTTGTAATTAGTAACTTAGCCCCTAAACAACGCTAGAAATTATATCTTATCCCCTTGGCTTGGTGCAAATTACATTTGTGATTCTAAACTTGCTGGAATTCGTATTTTTGTCCCCCAATTTGCTAAAATTTTCATTTTCTCCTTAGAATTTTTTTTAAATTGGCAAACCCCGTACACGGGGAGGGAAGCCACCCCTACGTTTTATTAAAAATTAAAACTTACACATAAGGGGGACACAAACCTTACCTTAGGAAAACAAAAAGATACAATGCAATTCATAAGGGAAATTAATAAAACTAACTAATTTTACAAAGAGATGAAAATTCTAATTTATCTAATCTAAAAAAACCACGAGCTTGACCAGGAAGATCTATCTCATAGGAATAGATTTTTGACCAACATGAGAAATACCCACATTAGCAAGAGCATCTGCCACAAAATTTGCTTCACAAAAGCAATGTCATATCTGAAGAAAATGACTCTCCAACTGAAAGAGTTGTTGTACCTCTTTATATATAGACCAAGGACATTTATACTTTCTCATCAACATCGAAATCAAGACTTGAGAATCACTCTCCACTATAGACGTCTAATACCCAGATTGAATACAACATTGAACACCAAATAATAAGGCCCGAGTCTTAGCTTGAATACTACTAACTTCCCCAAGAGAAATAGAAAAAGTAAACTTCATCTTCCCCGTATAATCCCTTAAAATTCCCCCACCACCTGCACTTCCTGATCCCCCTTTTCTACAACCATCCGTATTTAACAGGAACACCCCTCCATCAGGCTTTATCCATCAAACCAATTTGAATCTACTAATTTTTTTTAACTCCTGAAACATGATCATAAAAAACTCTCCAAGAAGATGCATCAACGGATATATATGGAATTTGGAGAAAATAATTCTCTAATTTCCACAAAAATAACGTTACATAACCACCTTGGATCCAAAAGAAGTCCTTCAAATGCCCATTTGTTCCTAGCCTTCCATAAATTCCAACAAATTAATATAGGAACAATTCAGTGAATGAAATCGATATAAATAGTGGTACCTTGATGTGTTTGTTCATTTTGTTAGCATTTATACCAATTCTTCAAATGGGAGGTATTCCTATTATCCCTTAATTCTCCATATGTGCTCCTATGTGATTTTCTTGTGTGTTTCTTATTTGTCGTTTTAATTTTCTTTTATTTTTGAATATTTACAAATCTTGTGTTTATTTATTTATTTGAATTTAGTTTTAATTATTTGGATGAATGTAATAGATAGGTGATATTTTCACTTATTTAAAATTTGTATTTAGATAGGTAATGTAATAGATTGGTTATATTTTTTCAAAAATTGTGTATTTATAGATAGAAAATGTAATAGATAGGTTAGATAGTTTGTTTTTCATATTCTTTCCCCGTCTAGATCGTAATTAGGCCTCCCCGGTGATAAGCAATAAATTTACCAATATTATTATATTCATTAGTATATGTTTTAAATGTTATTTTAGCATAATTATAGTATTTTTGGTTGTAAATGACTCATTTTTCAACAATTCATAAGAATTAGGGTTTTTATCGGAACAGGAGTTTTGGAGGCGAAATTTTTACTTGAGCAAATTAATGCACAATTTTTGTGTATAATTGCAGGTTCATCATACTAAAACATATTTTGGATCAATTGGAGTGAAGGAAAATCAAAGTCAATGGTGATTCAAAGAGTTAAAGTTAGATAAAAAACTTGAAGGAATAATTGTGCGAAAATAATGGAAAAATGCAATTCTTCACCAAAATGCATGGAAATACGTGGAAAATGATTGCACACGTGGATGCCAACTCAGCAAAAATCAGACTCAAGTGGGGTCCACAAGGAGTGATTCGCAGGTTGCCACCCGCGGATCTCCACCTGCGGATTGCAAGTCGGCTGGACTTTTCTAGGGCTTCAACTTGCATCTTCTTCTAGCTATTTTTGCAGACATTTTCAGATGGGGATAGGGTTTTGCAAATGGGAGAATACATTGGAAGCATAAATGAAGACTTTTGTGCTTATTTGGAATCCCCAAGCAAATCTTCATCATTTCCATACATTAATGATTCATGCAAGTTGGAAAATGACTTGAGGAACATTCGTCTATAAATAGAAGTCATTTACAAAGAATTAAAAAAAAAAGAAGTTTGAGTACTAGAAAGTAGTATAAGCTCAGTCTATACTAGTTTTTGGTAGAGAATTAATAGAATTCTCATCATCCTTCAATAGAATAGTGAGGAGCATTGTAAGAGAACTATTGTAAGTCCAACTTTGAAGGTGAATAAGAAGAGAAGTTTTGTCTAAACTTTGGCAGAGCAATTACTCCCCTCCATTTACTTTAATTTGTTGGAATGAATTCTTGCTTTGAAGTTATACTTTTAGTTGTTTCATTAGTCATGATTCACTAAAGGCTTCATCTAGAATATAGATGAAGCTAATGAATCCAAAAGCATGACTTATATTACCAAAACTTGCTGAGCTTTCATATGTTTGTTTATTTGTTCAAGTTTTAACACTTGTTTTTGCTGGGCCAACTTAAACAAGTCATTTAGTTGTTACTTGACATTGAGAAATGCTTGTAATAATGGAAAATGAACAAGTAATGCTTATGTAGTTCATACGAGAATAATGGATACTTAAGTGAATCATTACAATTTATGTTTTCATAAGATTTTAGCGTGAGAATAGTTAGAATCTTGTCATTGCATAGAGAGATTTAGTTATGACACTTGTGCAATTGGATTCTAAATAAGACAAGGTAAAACTTAGTAAGTCATGAAAAATTCATTAGTGGGCACTATGTTCTAGGCTCCGTTGCTTTGAATCTGCAAAAGTTCTCAATCATATACCTATTCTATTGAAGGGACCTCATATCCATCATATTTTAATTGTGCTTAGATAATAAAAGTTAGTGAAAAAGCTTAAGTAGTTGCACATATTTGATTCCTCGTGGGATTTGACACCTAATACTCCAAGTACTACAATAAACCCGTGCACTTGCGGATTAAGTTGGGAGATTAGGTTTTTGTTACTTGATTTGTGTGTATTTGTTCATAGTTGCTATACGTAATCTACACCACATCAAGTTTTTGGTGCCATTGTCGAGGAATCAAGGCAGTACTAAAGCCAACGCTAACTTATTAATCCAAACTTTGTTGTATTTATTTGTAAATAATCTTTTTATTTTGTTTTGTAGGATGTATGCATAGGAGTTTAAAAGTGGTGCTTCCATTTGATTAGGAGATAGAAAGAACCGGAAGGAAGGCAAGGAGGCAAAGGCAAGAAGAACAAGCTAAGGTGGAGGAGATTGGTGATACTTCAAGCACAAATCAACCTCAAAAACAACTCGAGGTAGCCATGGATACAGTAAACCAAAATTCTAATTCTCAAACTCATTCTTTAAGAGATTTTGCTATGCCGGATCCAACCGGTTCTCACACGAGCATAATAAGACCACTGGTAAATGCAAATAACTTTGAATTTCAGCCGGGTTTAATTCAAATGGTACAACAAAATCAATTTGGTGGTAATGCTAATGAAAATTCACACTCACACTTGGCTAATTTCATGGAAATATGTGATACAATTAAATTAAATGGTGTTTCTGAAGATGCCATAAGGCTTAGACTATTTCCATTCTCTTTAAGAGATAAAGCCAAGCAATGGTTTCAAGCATACCCACCAAATACCTTTGCAACTTGGACGGACCTTTCCTAAGCATTTTTGAACAAATATTTCCCACCGGAAAAAACCGCAAGACTAAGAATGGACATTACCAAGTTCAACCAATACGAAGGAGAGTCTCTTTATGAGGCTTGGGACCAATTGAAGGACTTAATAAGATAATGTCCATAATGTCCACACCATGGACTTCCTGATTCATTAATAATTCAGACCTTCTACAATGGACTTAATTATTCAACCAAAATCAATATAGATGTTAGTTGTAGGGGGAGCTCTCATGGCAAAATTGGCGGAAAAAGCCCAAGAATTGATTGAAGAAATGGCAGGAAAACCACGACCAATGGGCAAATGAAAGAGGTAATCCTAGAAGAACTCAAGGTATGTATGAAATTGATACTCTAGATATGCTTAGAGCTCAAATGCAAAATATGATGAATGTTTACAATAAGCGTGTCTCTAGTAATCAAAATTCATCTAGTGTTGCATATTGCCATTTGTGTGGTGATTCTTATGATCCATCTTCACGTGCACAACTTCAATATGTCAATAATTACAAGCCTTCTTCTTCTAATAATCCTTTTTCAAACACATACAATGGATATGAGGTCCCTTCAATAAAATAGGTATATGATTCAGAACTTTTGTACATTCAAAGCCTAGAACATAGAATCCACTAATGAATTTTGCATGAATGACTTACTAAGTTTTACTTTGCCTTGTTTAGAATACAATTCCACAAGTGTCACAACTAGATCTCTCTATGCAATGACAAGATTCCAACTATTCTCATGATGAAATCTTAGAATAACATGAATTGTAATGATTCACTAAAGTATCCATTATTCTCATAGAAACTACTTAAGCATTACTTGTTCATTTTCCAATATTACAAGCAATTCTCAATGTCAAGTAACAACTAAATGACATGTTTAAGTTGGCCAAGCAAAAACAAGTGTTAAAACTTGAACGAATAAACAAACAGATACAAGCTTAGTAAGTTTTGGTAATATAAGTCATGCTTTTGGATTCATTAGCTTCATCTATATTCTAGGTGAAGCCTTTAGTGAATCATGACTAATGAAACAACTAAAAGTATAACTTCAAAGCAAGAATTCATTCCAACAATGAAAGTAAATAGAGGGGAGTAAGAATTGCTCAACCAAATGGGACAATGCTTCTCTTCTTATTCACCTTCAAAAGTTGCACTACAAAGTTCTCTTACAATGGTCCTCACTATTCTATTGAAGCATGAAGAGAATTCAATTAATTTTCTACCAAAACTAGTATTAACTAAGCTTATACTACTTTCTTTCTACTCCATTTTTTTTTTTTGGCAAATGACTTCTATTTATAGACAAATGTTCCTCAAGTCATTTGATAAGCAATAAATTTACCCATATTATTTTATTCACTAGTATATGTTATAAATGTTATTTTAGTATAAGTATAGTAATTTTGGTTGCAAATGACTCATTTTCCTACAATTCATAGGAATTAGGGTTTTCGAGGCAAAATTTTTACTTGAGCAAATTAATGCACAATTTTTGTGTATAATGGTGGGGTCATCACACTAAAACTTATTTTGGATCAATTGGAGTAAAGGAAAATTAATGCATAAATGAAGACTTTTGTGCTCATTTGGAATGCACAAGCAAATCTTCATCATTTCCATGCATTAATGCTTCATGCAAGTTGGAAAATGACTTGAGGAACATTTATCTATAAATAAAAGTCATTTGCACAGCATAAAAAAAATAGAAGTTCGAGTAGTTAGAAAGTAGTATTAGCTTAGTTTATACTGGTTTTGGTATAGAATTAATAGAATTCTCATCATCCTTCAATAGAATAGTGAGGAGCATTGTAAGAGAACCATTGTAAGTTCAACTTTGAAGGTGAATAAGAAGAGAAGCTTTGTCTAAACTTTGGTTGAACAATTCTTACTCCCCTCTATTTTCTTCCATTTGTGGGAATGAATTCTTGCTTTGAAGTTATACTTTTAGTTGTTTCATTAGTCATGATTCACTAAAGGCTTCATCTAGAATATAGATGAAGCTAATGAATCCAAAAGCATGACTTATATTACCAAAACTTGCTGAGCTTGCATATGTTTGTTTATTTGTTCAAGTTTTAACACTTGTTTTTGCTTGGCCAACTTAAACATGTCATTTAGTTGTTAACTGACATTGAGAAATGCTTGTAATAATGGAAAATGAACAAGTAATGCTTAAGTAGTTCATATGAGAATAATGGATACTTAAGTGAATCATTACAATTCATGTTTTCATTAGATTTCATCATGAGAATAGTTGGAATCTTGTCATTGCATAGAGAGATCTAGTTATGACACTTGTGAAATTGGATTCTAAACAAGGCAAGGTAAAACTTAGTAAGTCATTTATGCAAAATTCATTAGTGGATTCTATGTTTTAGGATTCATTGCTTTGAATATACAAAAGTCCTCAATCATATACCTATTCTGTTGAAGTGACCTTCATATCCATCATATTTTAATTGTGCTTAGATAATAAAAGTTAGTGAAAAGGCTTAAGTAGTTGCACATATTTGACTCCTCGTGGGATTCGACACCTAATACTCTAAGTACTACAATAGACCCTTGCACTTGCGGATTAAGTTAGGAGATCAGTTTTTTATTACTTGATTTGCGTGTATTTGTTCATAATTGCTACACCTAATCTACACCACGTCAAGTTTTTGACGCCATTGCCGAGGAATCAAGGTAATACTAAAGCCAAAGCTAACTTTATTAATCTAATCGTTGTTGTATTTATTTTTGAATAATCTTTTTTTTTTAATTTTTAGGTGTATGCATAGGAGCTTCAGAGTGGTGCTTCCATTTGATTTAGAGATAGAAAGAACTGCAAGGAAGGCAAGGAGGCAAAGGCAAGAAGAACAAGCTAAGGTGGAGGAGATTGGTAATACCTCATGCACAACTCAACCTCAAGAGCAACTTGACGTAGTAATGGATACGGTAAACCAAAATCCTAATCCTCAAACTCATTCTTTAAGAGATTTTGCTATGCCGAATCCAACCGGTTCTCACATGAGTATAATAAAGACCACTAGTAAATGCAAATAACTTTGAACTTCAACCAGGTTTAATTCAAATGGTACAACAAAATCAATTTGGTGGTAATGCTAATGAAAATCCACACTTACACTTGGCTAATTTCATGAAAATATGTGATACAATTAAATTAAATGGTGTTTCCGAAGATGCTATGAGGCTTAGACTATTTCCATTCTCTTTAAGAGATAAAGCCAAGCAATGGCTTCAAGCATACCCACCAAATACCTTTGCAACTTGGACGGACTTGTCCAAAGCAATTTTGGACAAATATTTCTCACAGGGAAAAACTACAAGACTAAGAATGGACATTACGAATTTCAACTAATATGAAGAAGAGTCTCTTTATGAGGCTTGGGGCCAGTTTAAATGCCTAATAAGAAAATGTCCACACCACGGACTTCCCGATTGGTTAATAGTTCAAACCTTCTATAGTGGACTTAATTATTCAACCAAAATCAATATAGATGCAGCTGCAGGGGGAGCTCTCATGGCAAAGTCGGTGGAAGAAGCCCAAGAGTTGAATGAAAAGATTGCGGCAAACCACTATCAATGGGCAAATGAAAGAGGTAATCCTAGAAGAACTCAAGGTATATATGAAATTGATACTCTAGATTATGCTTACAGCTCAAATGCAAAATATGATGAATGTTTTCAATAAGCATGTCTCTAATGATCAAAATTCATGTAGTAGTGCATATTGTCATTTGTGTGGTGATTCTCATGATCCATCTTCACGTGCACCAGTTCAATATGTTAATAATTACAAGCCTTCTTCTTCTAATAATCCTTTTTCAAACACACACAACCCCGGGTGGAGAAACCATCCAAATCTTGGGTAGAGGGAGCCAAAGATGATAACTCAACCCAGATTTTCACAAAATAAACCGACTTGGGAGGTGGCAAATGAGAATGTGATGGAAAGGGTTAAGCAATTTGAAAGTAGAATGTTAGGAATGGCTAGATTGTTAGAAAATCAAATTGTTCAAATAGTCGGACAAATAGACCTTAGGAAAAAAGGAGAGTTACCAAGTAAAATAGAAGTAAATCCTAGGGAACATGTTCAAGCTATTGCTTTGAGAAGCGACAAAGTATTAAATGAACCAAGCATTGAAGAATGTGGAAGTGAAAAAGATGAAAAAGAGGAAAAAGGAAGGAAATAGTAAGTGATAACGAAGTTGGTGTTGAAAATATGAATTCTCAATCACAAACTATTCCTCTTCCAACACAAATTCCATTTCCACAAAGGCTTAAAAATGAAAATCAAGAAAAGGAATTGGGAAAAATTACACAAATGCTTAAGCAATTACGTGTAAATATTCCTTTTGTAGATGCATTTTTGTAGGTTCCTAAATGCAACAAGTTTTTGAAGGACCTATTGACAAGGAGGAAAAATCTTGATGACTTTGCAACCATAGCACTCATGGAGGAATGTAGTGCAAGGATCCAAAATAAATTTCCACCAAAACTCAAAGATCCACGGAGTTTTTGACATGATCCGGGTTGATCTCCCTTTTCGTGTGTCACAGGAACATCCCCAAAGGACCGTCTTGAAGATTAGGTGATAACCTAATCCAATCCCTCCCGCCGAATTAGACCAAAATTATCAAATTACAGGAACTCCTTGTTGAACAGTTTGACCCCAAACTAACCCATGGATTGAAACCAATCTAATTTAATAAGAACAAAACCCTAAACCCTACCGAAACCTGTTGAATAGAACTTAAGGTATAAAGTAAACCTGACAAGAATCACTCTTGACAAGGCTCATGATAGTTCTCATCCCAAGAACTAACCAAGGCTCTCACACAGAGAGAAAACATCAATTTCCATTGACTAAATCAAAATTCAACATAACTTATTAAAACCCTATAATAACTAGAGTTATATAGGCATAAAGGTCCTAAGAAGCAATTATGAAAAATTAGAAAACTATTACAATTAAAGAAAATAATTAAAATTTGAAAACAGTAAAAACTCGCAGAAATTGCCTGTATCCGCGATGTGTTCCCGCGGCCAAATATCGTCGCGGGTACGCTGCACTTAAACCAAACGTCGCGGAAAAAACTTTCGTGTTCCCCTATCCGCAATCGGATACTCTATCCACGACCCCTTTCCACGCACGAATACCCCTTGTGGTTAGGGTCAAAATGCTCAACGGCTGCTTCTTGGTCTCGTCCGTTGAAAATTCTGCCTCACACCTTCGATCTTAGACGCGACCACCAGCCTTTAGACCCCTGAGTGGATGTTGGATAAGCCATGTTCCATGCTCCATTGCCATGCTTTGAGCCCTTGAACTCCTCCAAATAACTCACATTAATGAAACGCATTGGTGAAGCTTCTAAGACTGAGACGGGCATCACCATTCACGTATCAAACTCCCCCTCTTCGAAACGATTCATCCTCGAATCATTGCCCATAATAGATGGAAAATGTAACACGATCTGAAGAGGCAATTCAACACTTGGTGGCTCTTCCAATGTCTCCTCCAATGGTGCTGTCGCGTCCTAAAAAATCATAAGTGAAGGGTACTAGTGGGGTCGTTGACTGTCGCGTCCTGAAGAGACGGTCCGGTTCAAAACCCTCCTTTGAAAAGATACATTTTGAAAAAATTGTGCGTGTGTGATGAAAATTGAGTTTTTTAGTAAAAAATGTATTTTTTAGAAAAAATGGAATTTTAAATGAAAGTAAGGCTGGGACTAAAAATGCGACAATTTTGGCCAATTGATTTTTTGAAAAAGGGTTTTATTTTAACAGAAAATGGAGTCTCCACTTGGTATTGAGTTAAGGTGTTCCAAGTCACCCGAAAAAATCGTTTAACAAATCAAAAGTAAAATTTTTAGAAAAATTATTTAAAACCTTTTTCCGACTCCGGCCTACGAAAAACGAGAGAAAAAGGTCCGGGAGTCACATTTGAAGAAAGGGAAGGCAAAGGCTTGCGCCTAAGGCACCATTTCAACCTAGCCGAGGCTAGTTACAAGGTTTAATAAAAATTTCCTAAATTAACCCTAAGTTCTATCGCGTTTGGATGTATCTAAATGAATACAAATCCTAAGTCTAAATGTGAGTATCGAGAGGGTCGGAATGTTCCGTCGAGTCATGATCGGGATTATCGCATTAATTGCGAAACCCTAGTCGAGACCTCGAGGGAGTCACGAGTGTGAATGCAAAATGAAATGCAAAAAAAAAAAAAGAAAATAATAATATAGATAATAAGTGGTCGAAGAAAGTGGTATGCAACATGACGGGTACGGGAGACTAATAACTCGTGACTGAATATTCCTACTCACAGAGGGAGGAACAGCATGTACGCCACCTTTTTCCACGTGAGTAGGTGACTATTTCTAGTCGGATCACACAAATGACCTAAATTCTACGTGTAATGCTATCTAGATTTCACACATTGAGTATTTGTCAAAATAGATAGATAGATAGATAATATATATATATATATAAATCATACAAAAATAAAAAAAATTAAAAAATTTCCTAAAAAATTAGCGTGTGAAATGATATGAAATGCACACGAGTGAGACTATCACTAAAATGTCCTAAGGGTCTAGCATTGGACTAGCCCTTTCTAAGGATTCCCACTAGCTTTGGACTAGCGGGGAAACGATAAGCCACAACTAGCGTTGGACTAGTATGGTGATGGAACAATAAAATTGATAAAATGTGAATTAAAGCAATGAAGCATGAATTGAAAGTAAGTAAACATATAAAGACATATAGGAGCACATAACACGTAAACATAATATTCTAAATGAAAAATCCTAAGGAAAGCGATAAAACATATAAGCATATAAGCACGCAAAAGCAAATAAACCCTAACTATTACACCGGGGGCTTAATTTACAATTTAAAGGGGGAAAAACAAAAAAGTGAAAATTGCCTATCTATTACACTTACTATCTAAATACACAATTTTTGATAAAAAAATACAAGAAATATTATCTAGCTATTACATTGACTAGTTAAATACAAAATATTATAAATTTGTCGAAATAATAAACTTTGAAATTAAATAATATAAAATAAATGAATGTGCAAAAAGCATGTAAAATAAGAAATATATGAAGAAAATGCATAAAAATCACATAAAGGCACACTGGGGCACATAAAGAGAAATTAATAAGTAATAGGGATACCTCTTTGAAGATCCGGTACAAATACTAACCAAAATGAACAAACAAGTTAAGGTACCTCGATATAAAGAAATAAAGGCTAAAAATATAAAATACTAACAAAATTAGGCTAAAAATGTAGACTCCATAAAACAAAAGGTTTAAAAGCAGATTCACACAAATCTAGGAGCCAAATAATAAATTCAAGTAAGCATGGGGCACAATTATAAATTAACACTAATTGGAAGGGGGCAAAAAAAATAAAATTTCAGCAAGTGTGGGGGCACAAAATGCAAATTCCTGCAAATTAGGGTCGAAATCACGAATTACAACAAGTTTAAAAGGACAAAATTGTAAATGAGAGGGTTAAATTAAACGAAGCTAAACTTAGGGGGTAAATCTGCAATTATAGGGGACTGACACACAAATAATTGACAAGTAATCAGGGGCTAAGTGAGATGAACCATAACTAAAGGCTAAACATAAATAAATACTTACATACAATACACCAACTATGTAAAAAAATGAAACTGCTGAGATGAATTAAAAGATTAATTAATTACTAATTTAGTTAAATTTAATTAGACTAATTAAATGAATTAAAACCAAACAAAAGCTAAATTAAAGAATTAATTGTAAAATTGGAAACAAATGATTATCACACCCCCAAATTTGGTCATCTTCTCCAAAAAATCTAAACTCACCCCCCTCTCTCTCACCTCGTATTCGTTCTCTCTCTTTCTTTCTTTCTAGTCTTTGCTTTCTCCCTCTTCTCTGTCTTTTCTCTTCCGATTTATCTCTTTATTTTCTTCCCTCAGCCTCTGTTTTCCTTTTTCTCTCCCACCCCTGTTCTCTCTCTCTCTGCTCTCCACTCCTTCCTTCTTTCCTTCCAAGTTCTTCACTAACGAAACACCCAAATCAGTTTCTAAAATACAACATCAAAATCTCCCAAAATCTAAGAGGCAAAAGCTTGTATCATTCACACCAAACCCAAATCATACACAAATCTATATAAACAAAATCACAACTTGCAGTTGAAAATGAACCAAGAAGCATCACCTCTGGTTGTGATAGAACCGGCGATTGTAGAGGGATGGCATGGCTACGATGCTGCTGGCGTCGGTGATTCATGATTGCTGATGGCATTTGTGGCTTTGACTAGCTGTGGAGGCCGATTGGCTCTAGCGGTTGGTCTTTGGTCATTACTCTGGTGCACCTGGTGCCCACAGTGGGGATTAGTGGATGCTCTGCTGCTTGTGGGTTGTCTTGGTTAGTTGGTTGCGGTAGGTTTGGTGGAAGGTTGTGGTCATGAATGCAGGCGGCGGTTGCTGAGATTCTCTGGCGGTGTAGTTGGGCAGTTGGTAGGCGGTGGTGCGAGGTGAAGATTCTGTCAGCTATGGTGGTTCGCTATTGGAGGACAATGGCTGGTGAATTGGTGCTTGTTTTGATGGATTCTTGGACTGGTTTTAGGGCTATAGAGATGGGCGATTTTGGTTCAGGTTGAGGGGCTAGTTATTTGGGTAATTTGGGTCTAATTTAGAGGCTATAGTGTGGTTATTTTGGATTGAAATGGGTTGTGCCTTGCAGCATTTGGTGAGCTGTGTTTGTGATATGGTGGTCAATGATGGCTGTGATGATGGCAATAGAGGTTTTCGTGTGAATTGGTGCACTTGGTGGCTGTTCGTGGTTGTTGTGCGCGACACGTATGCCTGTGACACAGTGTCTGTGTGTGAGACTATGTCGGTGTATAATGTGTGTAGTGCGTGATTGACTATGTGTGTGGCAATTGATTGTGTGTGTACAATTTGTATGCGTGTGCATCTGATTACGTATGCGTGTGACTAATGGTGGATTGATTACAGGTGTGAGATTTTGTATGAATTTTGTGATTTGTGTGTGAATTTCTGTGTTATTGTGATGATGGTTGTGGTTGTGACTGTGGCAGGTTATTGGGTGGTCTTGGGAGAAGGTTGCGACTGATGGTGGGCGAATGGAGATTTTACATTTGAATTGGGTGGTTGGAGTGGCATTGCTGTCAATTGTGGTGGTGAATTACTTGAATTTTTGTGGACGTTAGCTAGGTTTTGTGTTGGGTTAGGCCTTGTTGATTTTGGTGGTTGTGCTGGTGGAGATTGGGACTACAGGGGGATTGGGTGGTTTTGGATGATGGAGGTTGGTTTTGCAGGTTTGGCCAATTGATGGCCAATTTTGGTGATCTTGATTAGCAATTAAGTGAGGCAGTGGTGAAATTTGGTGGTTCTTTGGTGAAAGAGGCGGTGACTTCAGGCAGTTGGAGGTTGCAGGGAGGACTGTCTTTGGCTGTTTGTGGTGGATTTGAGTTATTGTGTGTATCCAAGAGTATGACTGTGTGTGTGTTTGTGTGTGTGGTATGTGTGGGAACCGCGTGTGAATGTGTGATTTCTGTATGTGTGCCTGTATGTTATCTATGAATGTATGTGTGACTGTGTATGTGTTGCATATTAGTGTGTGTGAATTGTGAGTAGTGAATCTTTGTGAGTTGTGTGTGTTTACAGACTCTGTGTCACGAGTCGTTCATTTGTCTCTCAACGTAACGAGCCGTGTGGCAAATAACGCTCCGCACGCTACTTCCGCCTGTTCAACCAACTGTGTGTCGCAATCCCAAATATAGCAAATTAATGCATATATAAGCTTTAGAGGCACAGTGGTGAAATAGCAAATGAAATTTCATTCAATAATCGCAAAGAATATAAGTTCGCTTCACAACCGTTCTCGTGTCCAACTCCTTATCACCCCCTATAGTAGTCCTGGCAAAATAACCCTAAGTGACAGGAGTAGATACTGTTTTTCTGTGCAAAAGGGAAAAAACACTAATTAAGCTATTTACATGTACAGGATGAACTAACACCTAAAATTACATCATTATGCTTCTAGTGCTAGGTTCTTCATCCTGGATGAGTATCGCACCAATCAGAGTCTGGCGGTCCCAAGAGTCCCGGGCGCTGGTGGTGCTGGGTGCGCGACTTCGTCCTCCCGGGAGTCCTTGATCAGCAACAGCAAGCACTGTACGGGCCATGCGGTTGCGACATGAGTGCGACAGGTCGTACCGGCTACAACATGAGTGCGATAAGCATGGAACACACGGGTGCCATAGGGCATGAGGCCTGCTACACGGACGCGCCAAGCAACGGCCGCACGACTCTGGGTGCGGGTTAGGCGAGCGCGCGGGCGCAATCACCAACGGTGTGCTGTCTTGGGCAACATACTCCTTGGTCTTCGACAGGTGGCAGGGCATAGCGTTGAGGTGGCCTGTGACATTCTCCCCCATCTGATTTGGCGACGTCCTTGGAGCCTTTGAAGCATTGTAAGCATCCATCATATTTTGAAAGGCCTTGAGGTTTGTTGCTCGTTCTCAAGAATTTTCATCATCCCCACATCCTTGCCATTTTATGAGGTACTCTTGATGATTTTTACGACTATGTCTTATCATTCGATCATCCAGAATAGCTTCAACGACTCGTTTTCCTTGAGCTTGGATGTTGAGACCTTTTCGCGCATTCTGTCCCCTCGAGAGGTCTTCCATGTCTTCATGGTAGGGCTTTAAAAGACTGACATGAAAGACTGGATGGACTTTCCACCAAGTTGGGACTTCTACTTTATAGGCTACCTGACCAATCCGCTTTAGCACGGTCACAGGGCTAATGTACTTTTGTAGTAAGCGAGCATCCCTGTTTTGCATGAATCGGCTCTGGTGTTGGCTAGGCAACTTCACCATAACTTTGTCTCCCACTTGGAATTCAATGAAGCGTCGATCTTGATCTGCATATTTCTTCATGCGCTTCTTAGCTTTCTCAAGAAAACTGCGAGTGATTTCAACATTTCGTTTCCATTCTTGAGAGAAGCTCTGTGCTTTCGGGGACTTTGACTTTTCTGCAGTATCCACCGTGTAAGGTAACAATGGCTGTTGTCCGGTAACAATTTCAAAAGGGCTCTTATTGGTTGAAGAACTCTTTTGAGCATTAAAGCATAGCTGGGCAACATCCAGCAATTGCACCCAATTCTTTTGGTTGGCCGTCACAAAGTGTCGGAGATATTCCTCCAACATTCCATTGAACCGCTCAGCTTGGCCATTAGACTCGGGATGCGCCGAGGAACTCATGCTCAATTTGGACCCAAGTATTTTGAAGAGTTCAGTCCAAAAATTGCCAGTAAACTGCGGATCACGATCACTGACAATCTTCCTCAGAATTTTCCAAAATTTAACAATATGCTTGAAGAAGAGTTGAGCAGTCTCTTCAGCTGAGATAAATCGGGATGCCGGGATGAACGTTGCATACTTGGAAAAGCGATCGACCACCACCAGAATTATTGCAAGGTCTCCCACTTTCGGTAAACAGGTGATGAAGTCCAGAGATACACTTTCCCAAGATCTAGAAGGAACTGGAAGCGGCTCAAGTAGCCCACCCTTCTTTTGACGGTCGACTTTGTCTTGTTGGCAAGTGAGGCAAGTCCGCACGTAACTATCCACATCGTCCTGCATTTGCGGCCAGTAGTATCCTCGCTGCACCAAAGTCAATGTTCGTTCCATTCTGGGTGTCCGGCCCACAAAGTATCATGGCACTCCTTGATCAAGGTTTTCCGCAATTCCCCGCCTTTTGGGACATAGAGACGGTTCTTCTTAGTTAACAGGAGGCCATCATCAAGCCAAAACTGTCTAGCTTTCCCCTGTTTCACGAGTTCGACCAAATATTGTGCACTAGGATCTGTCGGTATCAGGTTCCGTATTTGGTCTTTGATATTGGTAGAAATTTGACTCCCATGCAGGGCAGCGGCGTAGCAGATCGTTGCTAGGTCAGATCGCCTACTTAGTGCATCCGCTACTTGATTTGATTTTCCCGTTCGGTATTCCAGCATGAAATTAAATTCTGTCAATAACTCTTGCCAGCGTGCTTGTCGGCTACTTAACTTGGGTTGTGTCAAAAAGTGGCTCACAGCAGTGTTGTCTGTTTTTACCACAAATGGTGCTCCCAGCAAGTAATGCCTCCAAAGGCAGTAGGCAATGAACTACCGCGAGTAGCTCTTTCTCGTGTGCAGAGTATCTTTCGTTCCGCTCCATTCAGTTTTCGACTCTCAAAGGCCACAGGGTGACCTTCTTGCATTAACACTCCACCCAAGGCGAAAGTCAGAAGCATCCGTGTGCACTTCAAAAGGTTTTGTCACATCGGGCAGTGCAAGCACGGGATCAGTGGACATGCTCGTTTTTAGTTGTTCAAAAGCTCCTTGGCAATGGACGTCCCAATTCCATGCTTTCTCTTTCTTGAGCAAGGCCGTCAGTGGCAAGGCTATCTTAGAGTAATTCTTCACAAAACGGCGGTAGTAGTTGGCTAGGCCAAGGAACGACCGAAGTTTTGTGACACTGCTTGGTGGTTTCCACTCCTTGAATAGCTTGTACTTTCTTGGAGTCCATGCGGATTCTGCCTGGCTCAATGATGTGCCCCAAGAACTCTATTCGTTATTGTGCTAATGAACACTTTGAGGGTTTTGCATATAGTTCATACTCTCGCAACCGGTTCAGCACCTTCCTCAAGTGTTCCAAGTGATCATCCAGCGTGCGAACTGTATATCACAATGTCGTCCAAGTACACCACTACAAATTGATCAAGAAAATCCCGAAGTACTTGGTTCATAAGAGTGCAAAAAGTGGCCGGGGCATTGGTTAGCCAAACGGCATCACCAAGAACTCGTATGCCCTGTATCTAGTCACGCAAGTTGTTTTGTGCTCATCTCCCTCCTTGATGCGAACCTGCCAGTATCCCGATCGCAGGTCGATCTTTGTGTAGAATTTTGCGTGACAAAGCTGATCAAAGCAATCAGCAATAAGTGGAATCGGGTATTTATTTTTCACCGTGATTTTGTTCAGGGCCCGATAATCCACGCACATACGAAGCGTCCCATCATGTTTCTTCTGAAACAGCACCGGCGCTCCGTACGGTGACTTCGCAGGGACAATTATGCCGAATCTAGCATTTCTGTCAATTGTTTGCGAAGTTCAGCCAGCTCTGGCTGTGACATTCTATATGGGGCTCTAGCTGGAGGCTTGGTTCCAGGAACCAACTCAATTTCGTGGTCAATTTCTCTCTTTGGTGAAGACGTTTTGGTAGCTCGTCTGGCATCACGTCTTCAAATTCCTCCAGCAGCCGTTTAACCGGTTGTGGCACCGGTCCAGAGTTTTCCTCCACTTCTTCCCAACGCAGATGCGCCAGGTAAGTTGTTTCCCTCCGTTTTAGGCCTTTCTTCAACTGCATTGCAGAGAGATTCGTTCCCCCAGCATTCCCTACTGAGGTGCGAATCATGCATGGATTGTCGCCCAAAACGATGAGAGAGTTGCCATAAGGATATATTGCAATCCAGGTGTCCCTTAAGAACTCCAGCCCAATGATGAAGCTTGAAGTCGTCCATCTTTACTGCTGAAAAACTAGTTCGCGCTGTGAACGAACCAGCTTTCACGGACACTCCTTTGGACTACCCCCACGAATCGGTTGCGCAGCAGAGTTAATTGCCTTCACTCTGCCCGTGGACTTCTCCAATACTAAGCCCAACCGCTCTACTTCAGTAATGGAGAGGTAATTATGGGTCGCTCCTGTGTCTATCATGGCTCGAATCGGCTTCCCATTTACCTTCAGGTCCACGTACATTAGGCCGTTGTTCTTGCCTCTCATAGGCCTGACCTGTTCTATCTCTTCCTCTTCGAAAGTAGTCGTAGCCGTCTCCTCCAAGATCGGGCTACCTGACTTTGCAACAGCACGATTTTTCTGCTTGGTGGGTGCCCTTGCCTGAAGCTTGGCAATCACCATGTCAATTTTCTCCTCTAATGTTGGTTTGGCCTTTGTCTTCTGAGTAGAGCTCTTGAGTGCATTGCACCAGTAGGAGAATGCCCCCATAGCATCCTCTTCCTCCTGGTCACCCAACTCCTCGCCACCGTCTTCCTCTGAAGGCAGTTCTTCTTGGCAAGGAAGGTTGTTGTCTCTAATCAGTGCATTCACGAGTTTTCTCGTCGGACATTCAGCCATTCGGTGAGGACCGTTACAAACATAGCACCCTTGCTTCTGTTGGTCCCCACTGTTACTAGTGCTCGGGCCTCGGCCCTTCTGTTGTCCTGCCTGTGCATTATTTTTGAATGTGAAGGGTCGATCTCCCCCACCTTTTCCCCATTCGGCCTGTTGAATTTATTGCCCGACCCTTTAGACTGGTTGGTCGCTGGTTTCGTTTCTCTCCTCAGTTCCAGCTGGTAGTCGACCAATCCTTCGGCCTGGGCAATGGCTGAGTCCAGGTCCTCAACCCTGGCTCGTTGCAATTCTGCTCTAGCCCATGGTTTCAATCCCTCTTTGAAGAAAAAGAGCTTGTCTTTCTCCGACATATCTGTAATGTTGAGCAGATGGGTTTGGAAGCTATTCACATATTCCCGTATCGTGCCCGTCTGTCTCAAGCCCACATAAGGCGCGACGAGCCTGCTCCTCAACGTTGTGTGGAAAGAACTGTCGCTTTAGTCTCTGCTTCAGCTCATCCCACGTGTTGATTTGCAGGTGTCCAGCCTGTATTTCTGCTTTCTGGGTACTGCCACCATACTTTGGCATCACCCGACAAGTACATAGAAGCAGTCGTCACCCTTGCGGCATCGTCTCCGACATTCGTTGCCTCAAAGTACTGCTCCATATCAAAGAGGAAGTTCTCAATCTCCCTCGCGTCTCTTGCCCCGCCAAACGTCTTTGGCTCGGGGACTTTTGGTCTATTGAAAGCCCTCGCCATGTCCGGAGTATGGGCCATGGTGTTGTTGTTGGCCACCACCAACTGGAGAATCCGCACCTCTGCACGGAGCTCCGTCACCATCTCACGCAATTCGGCAATTGCATTTCTATTCCCCACGACTCCTCCCTCAAGAGCCTGGGTGTCCTCAGCAATTCTTTGAGTGATCCCTTGTTCCCTCTCAAGGTCTGCACTCAAATGGGTAAGGTCCGACTCAGCCTGCCCCACTCGCAGGTCCAGGGGAGCGGCACCTTCGTCACCCAAACAGATAGAAGAAAGACGATTAACTACCCCCTCTAAGGCAATAATCCTTTCTTTATGTGTAGCCATCTTTGCGTTATCAAAAGCCCGGTTCCTCCCCCAGAGCTCTGATACCAACTGTCACGGGTCGTTCGTTTGTCTCTCAACGTAACGAGCCGTGTGGCAAGTAACGCTCCGCACGCTACTTCCGCCTGTTCAACCAACTGTGTGTCGCAATCCCAAATATAGCAAATTAATGCATATATAAGCTTTAGAGGCACAGTGGTGAAATAGCAAATGAAATTTCATTCAATAATCGCAAAGAATACAAGTTCGCTTTACAACCGTTCTCGTGTCCAACTCCTTATCACCCCCTATAGTAGTCCTGGCAAAATAACCTAAGTGACAGGAGTAGACACTGTTTTTCTGTGCAAAAGGGAAAAACACTAACTAAGCTATTTACATGTACAGGATGAACTAACACCTAAAATTACATCATTATGCTTCTAGTGCTAGGTTCTTCATCCTGGATGAGTATCGCACCAATCAGAGGCTGGTGGTCCCACGAGTCCCGGGCGCTGGTGGTGCTGGGTGCGCGACTTCGTCCTCCCGGGAGTCCTGATCAGCAACGGCAAGCACTGTGTGGGCCATGCGGCTGCGACATGAGTGCGACAGGTCGTACCGGCTACAACACTGAGTGCGATAAGCATGGAATGCACGGGTGCGATAGGGCATGAGGCCTGCTACACGGACGCGCCAAGCAACGACCGCACGACTCTAGGTGCGGGTTGGGCGAGCGCGCGAGCACAATCAGCAACGGTGTGCTGTCTTGGCCAACATACTCCTTGGTCTTCGACAGGTGGCAGGGCATAGCGTTGAGGTGGCCTGTGACACTCTGTGTGTGTGAAATTCTAAATGATGATGAGTGTGGGCTGATGAGCAGTGAATGAATTTGGTGTGTTTTTTGGGTGTATATCTGTGTATTGTGTGTGTAAATGTGTGTATGTAATGTGAGAGGGAGAAAAGAGAATGTGTGTGATATGTGTGAAATAAGTGGGGTGTGTGTAAGAGTGTGTTAGTGTGTGAGAGAGAAAGTGTAAAAGTGTGTGTTTTGAACTGTGTGTTGTGTGTGTGGGAACCGTGTGTGAATGTGTGAAGGTGGAGTGTGTTTAGTGCATGAGAGAGAAAATGAATAGGAAGTGGAAGAGTGTGTGTAGTGCATGAGAGAGAAAGTGAATAGGTAGTGTGTGTTCTTGGTGTTCTAGGTGTAGATTAAAGATGTGCTAGTGTGTGTTCTAGATGTTCTAGGTAAAAACTTGAAGATACACTAGTGTGTGTTCTAGGTGTTCTAGATGAAAAATTGAAGATACACTAAGATCTAGTAAGTGTTATAGGTGTTCTTGGTAAAATAGAAAAAGTAAAAACTAAAAACTAAAAACTAAAAACTCTCTCTAGGTTTTTATTTTGTCTCCTCCCTTTTTTAATCCCCAAGTGGGGGGTATTTATAGTGCACAAGTCTTAACCACCAATAATGATTAAAAGACCAAAACGCCCTTGAATACAAAAAATTACAACCTTACCCTTACAAAAAAAATTAAAAATCTATATTCTCTCCCAAAAACATAAATAATGAAAAAATTAAGAAAATTGTAAACAATAAATTTATTAATAACTGCAGATACCAAATTTTGACACACCTATTTATTTTTCAAAACATTGGAGGGGCATGTTTGCACTTTTTGGGATAAATTTTAATTTTTCAATAATTCGGGGGGCAAAATAGTAATTTTATCTGTAAATATTTTTCTATTAGCTTTTGGGGGTTTTAAATTCATATTTTTACTTTTATGTGAATTTGTTAATTTTTTATGATTTTTCTGGATTTAATTGGTATTCTTTATATTTTTACCAGCACAAGGGCCAAATAGTAATTTCGCCTCGCAAATACCATTTTAGCTCATTTTTAGTTCCAAATTCATTTTTTTAATTCTTTAAGCATGTTTCTGAATTTTCTTGATTTTTTCAGAGACGATTACTCTTTTTTCTGTGAATTTTCATTGCCCAAGGGCAAAATCATCATTTTACAAATTAAATTCATTTTTCACAAATTTTGAGTCAAAAATTCATTTTCTAGTGTTTTAAGTTTATTTGTAATTTTTGATAATTTTTTGAAGACAATAACTATTTTTCTATGAATTTTCATTGTCCAAAGGCAAAATCGTCATTTTACAGTTTAAATTCATTTTCTTTCAAATTTTGAGTCAAAAATGAATTTTCTTGTGTTTTAGGCTTAGTTTTAATTTTTGGTAATTTTCTTGAGGTTAATAGCTATTTTGTGTGTATTTTCGGTGTCTAGGGGCAAAATCGTTATTTTACACCCCGAGCGCGTTTCTATCAGTTTTGAAACTCTAGTTTTTATTTTTGAAATCTACTGTGAATTCTTGTTGAAAATTTAGAGATTTCTGTCATATTTCTTGTATTACTTTTTAATTTTAGGGTTAAAAACATTTTTTTAATAAAATTAGCATTTTTTAATACTGATGGCATTTTCGTTATTTTATAGCATTCTTGGCCAACAAAACAAGTGGCCTATAAATACCCTCTTTAATCAGCAGAAAAAAAGATGAAAAAATAAAAAAACCCTAAACACACACCTTTCTTATCTTTAAGGATTAAACACACACTAGCGCCGTTTCTTCAAAAAAAAAATCTACTGTTCATCTTCTCTCATAAACTACTGTTCATCGTCTTCTTCAAAATCAACTACTGTTCATCAGATTTGCTGTTCATCTTCAATTTCATCATCAGATCGTTTTAAGCGTCCAAAGGTGAGTTCTTCATTTTTCTTTTTCTTTACGTTTTGATTCATTTTTTTTCATTTTTCTATATGAATCTGATTGTTTATTCATTTATTTGAGATTTTGGGTTAAATTTGTTTTGTTTCCAGCCTTCCTATTTCTGGGTTTTGTTCTTGTTGAATTTATCTAGTTCTTTTTATGGGTTTATCTCTCAGTTCTTTTGTTCTCCTTTCCTCTCACCATCTCTTTCTCTCTCTCCACCATCATCCCTCAACCTTTCTCCACCACCTTCAACCATCATCAGTCAAACTGCCACCCACAAACCACCGTGAACCTCCAAACCTCTAAGCTCCACCTTCGTCCCTCCTCCACCAGCCATCACAGCTACCCAATTCCCAAGCCACAATTACCATAGCTCACCTGAAACAACCCCTCCACAATTTGCAAAAATCCCCTAGTAACCATTCAACCCCTATCCAATAATTCCAAAGCCACACCACTGAAGTCACTGCCTAGTCCAAATCTGCAAAGAAAACTCACAGACCATATACATACAACACCACAACACTCAGCCCCCAATCAATCCATCAAACAGTACCAGCTCCAAACCATAAAAATCACAAACCTGCAAGCCCCATAGCATAGCATGCGCACATACAAATTCATGACCAATAATACAGCGTAAATAAATTCATAGGACAATGTCACAGGCACACACAATTAACATCAGAAAACCCACAATTACACACACGCATACACAATTAACATCACCGACGCCAACCTCACTAACACAATAGCCAAGCAGCCCAATCTAACTGCTCCTCATCCACCGATTGAACCACCAGGCATTCACCAAAATTGAACCACTGAAGACAGCCCAAACAACCAACAAACCATCCCCAACCACCCTTGAATCTGTCACCACACTGCCACCACAATCAGCCCCCATCTTGTAACACCCTAGAAAATGCACATATAAGAAGCATTTTTTTTTTATTTAGGGTTAAGTGCTAATCTTAGAATTATTAGTTGGGAGATTTCTTGAGTTAATTAAGTTAATTAGTTAAGATTTTCATTCTAAGCAAGAACACTTAAGTACTAAAGTTAGAATAATTTTTCTTGACCATTTAACTTATAGTAGTGTTTAAATTTTTACTAGTTCATTTCACTATTTTCTAGTCTTTTGACTACTTGAAATTTTGCTCAATTTTATTCAAAAGTTTCACTTATTTTCTTACCTTATTTTCTTTTTCCCTTGGCCGAAATTTTTCTCTCTCTTTTCTTTCTTTCTTGGCCGAAATTCTCTCTCTTTTCTTTTCTTTTCTTTAGGCCGAAATTCTTCTTTTCTTTCTTTCTTCATGTGGCCGGTTCTCTCTCCCTAATTTACCCTATTTGTGTTTTAATAATTTATGTTTCTTTATTGTTTATATTAAGTGATAAGAGTTGATAATTTTAACCAATTAAATTAAACCAAGTTGCTAAACTTGCATTAAATGCTCTCTTTTTACTTTATTCTTGTAATGATTTTATTGGCTAATTATTTTCTCACCTTTTCTTCAATTCTTTTTCATTTTTCCTAGACTATTTCTTTCTCTTTTTCTTCTCACCTTGGCCGGCCATACTTTCTTCTTCTTCCCTCATTTTTGCTCTCAACTTCTTGGACTTTCATCTCTCAAGTTGGCACAAATCAACCATAGGAAGTGGACTTCTATCTTTTCTAATCAAAGTTCTAAGCATATCTAAGGTATTTACCATGAACTTACCTTATTAATTTCATGTTTTAATTAGTTTTTATTCAAGTTTAATACCAAGTTTCTTGTTAAGACTACTTGAAGAAATTAGTTAGAACTTGATATATACTTGTTAGATAAAGTGTTCTTATGGTTGAATAGACTAGTATGTGGCCTTGGAACCTTGAAATTTCATGAAGAACATGTTGTTTGGGTGAAAGTTCTTGGAGCTTAATCCTTGAGATTTAGTGAGATTTTGATTGAATTTGAGTTTGGATTGAACTAAGAAGTTGTAGAACTTGTTGAATTATGGGTTTGATGATTGAAATCTTGATGAAAAACAAGATTGGAAGGGCCGAAATTTAGGGGAAATAATGCCCAATTTTTGTTAGAAAAACCCTAGAAAAACCCTAGAATAACCTAAACCCTAAACCCTAAACCCTAGAAAAAAAAACTAGAATTTAATGGGGTATTTCTTGAATTTTCTTACTAGGTTAATTAGGGTATAAATTGGGTTTTTCATTAGATTATTTCTTTCAATTTGCAGGACCCGATAGTGAGACCCGACCTTTCTACGAGATATTTTCTTAGGCACCAGGTGAGTGTCCTTTATGTGTGCATGATGCATGGAATGTGATAATTTTATTTGGTGACTATTATGCTTAACTTGCAATTATTATGTGAGTACCTGTGTTATTTGAGGAAAGATGTGTACTTTATCGCATCTATTCCACAATGTGTTACACGCTTTTATTATTTAAAATGTTATTTGTGTGTGTGAGACTACCGTGACTAACGTCACTGTTATTTCACGGTTAGTCAACCGGGCTGCAAGTGGGAGGACATAAGGTGCTGGGTGTTTTAGGGTGTGATGTTCTTTCCTTTTGAGTTGTGAATCCTCAAAGAGGCCAACTCCGGAATGAACTTTCTTGATTGTGTGTTGGCCCTCCAGGGTTGAGATTTTTTTCTCCCCCGGATGTGGTAGCTTGTACGGAGGTTATAAGGTGATTGGCGGTTAGGGCTTGTGATTGATAAAACTGATATGTTCCTTGATAAAGACCTGAGCTATTATCTCGGTCCAAATATCGTGGCTACATGATCAGTACCTGCTCCTCTACGGTTAAGCTTGCTTCCGTAGTTGAGCCCTGTATCCGCCAGTGACTACATGTAAATTAAATTGCTCATATATTGTTTATTTAATTTATTGATTATTTTAATGACCCGAAATCATGAGTGCTTGGTATGATTGCATGAATTGGACATTCACTGGGCTATTATAGCTCATTCCATTTTATTTGTTTTCCTTTACTCAGGGTACCTGAAAAATTGAGCGAGACCAACTGGTTTTTTTGGGTTATTATAAGTGTTTTAGTTGTTGTAATAGTCGCACTGTGTTAGGCTATTATTGTGAAAAATTATGTAAATTATGACTTGTAACTTTTTGCTATGACTTGTATCTTTAAGTTAAATAATAAGAGTTTGTTTTATTTTATTCCATTTCACTTCATGTTATTTTATTTTAAGTTAAGTACGTTTGGATTTTCACGTGAGTGCGTGCATCGAGCCCTGGCGAGAGCTAGGCAGGCAGTCCGCTAAGCCCTTTGGTGCGCCTCTGGGCAAGGTGGGGCTGTCACAGGTGGTATCAGAGCTTAGGCTTGAATCCTGTCTTTAGTGCTAGTCTTGTATGGGGTGTCGGGTAGGAAATTTGGGTTGAGTCGGTTACGCTTGGGCCTGATCAACCTGAGTGTGAGAGATAAGATCCGAATTTCCGCACCTAGACACTATTGTGTATATGCTTGAGGTTGTGTTTAGATTACTTTTAAGCTTGATATTTGAGTGTGATATTTAAGTATTATTTATTATTAAGTATTTGTGGGATAGACCTAATTAATTTATTATTTAAACCTGTAGGTATGTCAGAGAGTGATAGGATTGAGGCACCATCGCCATCGGTTGCAGCGCCGGTGCAGCGTGAGCATCGCCGGAGACCCATTGTCCGTTTTCGCGAGGGACCGGGGCACCCTTACCGCACCTTTTCACCTGCCCGACGAGTCCGACCTGCTTGCGGATGTTGGAGGACCTATTCATACCCCGACTATGTTGTGCTTTCTTTGATAGAGGATAGTAGGCGAGTAGAGAGCGACAGGGATACTTCCCGAGCTCGTGTTCACGAGCTGAGAGAGACTATTAGGGCTCAGGCTCAGAGGATACGGGACCTAGATGCTGCTGTTCGAGAAGAGCAGCAGAGGACGGATGCTTACCGAGTGCAGTTCCAGGAGCTGCACGGTCGTCTCTCACGTGTAGTACAGCACGTCCGGGATCACGCGGGACGACTCGTGGATGAGAGTGGTCTATTGGTAGGCCATGTACTGGATGAGGTGCGCGATGTGGCTCCGCACCTAGGGCCAGGACAGGCAGCGCCTCCACCTCCTGGGGCCGAGGGTGCTCCTGGGGGTGAGCGAGACATAGGTGTGAGCTCGGCTGGATCGGTCCGGTTGGGTTAGGTTTTAGATTGGACCTTTGGATGGAGTTATGTACTAAAGCTTATGTTAGTTTTGTTATGTTTATATGTATGACCTGTTTTGTATCTGACTTTTGAGATGTGTAAATTGAACTACTTGTATAAATATGTGTGATCTTTTGGCATGAAATTTGGCTTCTTTGTTAATCACGACTTTGTGCATTTTATATTGTATCTTGACATTCATCATGTAGTTATTAAAATAAATTTATTCATGTTATTATAGTATATTAAATTATGAGTGGACGTGGTCGCGGGAGAGGACGTCCCCGTCGTCAAGACCGGGATGCAGAAGCTACCTCTAGCATAAATCCACCTCCGGGAGCGGATCCCATGGTTGCCATTTTAAATCGAATGACCGATGTTCTAACTCAATTGGGAACTCGGCAGAACCCGGCAGTGGAAATTGGTGGATCTCATAGAAATCCGGTTGTAGGGGAAGATGTAGCCTTGGAACGATTCCAGAAATTTAACCCCCCTAAGTTTAATGGCAGTCCAAAACCAGAAATTGCTGAAAAATGGTTAGAGGACATTGAGAAAATTTTCACTGCTTTGAAGTATACAGACGAGCGGCAAGTGACATTCGCCGTGTTCCAATTGGAGGGTGCTGCCACCCCTTGGTGGAATTTGATCAACGCCAAGTGGGAGAGACATCAGACACCAAGGACGTGGAGCAACTTTACCAAGGAGTTTAAAGAGAAATATATTCCCGTGCGAGTGCAAGAAAAGCGGGAAGATGAATTTTTGAAACTAAGACAAGGATTGATGTCTGTAGCTGAGTATGAGGCTCAGTTTACTAAACTGTCCCGTTATGCTCCAGAACTCGTAGCCACTGAGCGACGAAGGAAGAGGAGGTTTATCCAGGGTTTGAATTTGGAGATCCAAGACGCCCTCGCCGCCGCCACCATTGAAACGTACGAAGCTGCAGTGGAAAAAGCGCAGCAGGTGGAGGAAACCAAGTCCCTAGTCCGCACGGTAAAGGCAAGAAAACGGGGAAATACCAGTGATGCTCGACCTTCAACTGGAAGCTCTCCAGCCCCTAAGATGGGACGGGGAACGGGCGGAATGAGAATTGGGCAAGGTGCCCAGTTTGGTAGATCCAGAGGTGCTTTGGTGGGAAGGGCTCCTCCGAGAAGTGAACAAAAAGAAGATACTCAAAAGGAAAAACAGTCATCAGCTGCTCTTGGTGCTTGCGGATATTGTGGTAAGGGTAACCACACTGAAGAAAATTGCTGGAGAAAGAATCGAAAATGTTTGCTTTGCGGCAGTGGCGAGCACCGAATAAATCAATGTCCCAGACAGACCACCAGTGGACCGAGCACCGCTCAATCTGGACCCAAGGAGATCCAGCAAGCTAGGGAGAGCGGGAATAAACGAAAAGTGCCGGCTCGTGTGTATGCCCTTGATAAGCAGGATGCCCGGGAATCGCCGGCGGTAATTGAAGGTATGATTCTTGTTTTTCATCGTCTGGCTAAATTACTAGTAGACCCTGGATCCACTCATTCCTTTGTGAATTCTCAATTTATGACTGCTTTAGAGATTCAACCTGTTAAGTTATCTTATGAATTGGAAGTAAGGACTCCGACTGGGGACCATTGTCTGATAACTAATCTTGTTTATCAAGATTGTGAACTTCGGATAGGAGAAAGGAAATTGTTAACAGATCTCATAGCTTTACCTATTCGGGGTTATGATGTAATATTAGGCATGGATTGTTTGACCCGGTATAGTGCTCAACTGAATTGTGGGACGAAAGTGGTGGATTTTAGCATACCGGGGGAACCTATTTTAAGATTGGATGTTAATAAAACCCTAGCTTCCTCAAATCTTCTTTCGGCCATGCAAGCTAGGAAATTAATGTTTCGAGGGGCAGTCGGATTCCTTGCTTATTTAATTAATACACCTGAGGATAAAGTAAGACTTGAGGATGTGCCGGTGGTAAAAGAATTTCCCGATGTTTTTCCCGAAGAATTAAGCTCTCTACCTCCGGAGAGAGAAGTGGAATTCAAAATAGAATTGGTACCAGGGGTATCGCCACTATCTAGAACTCCCTACCGCATGTCCCCAGCCGAACTTAAAGAACTTAAGGTTCAACTCCAGGATTTGTTGGAAAGAGGATTTGTCAGGCCGAGTGTATCACCATGGGGAGCCCCAGTATTATTTGTAAGGAAGAAGGATGGTACTCTTAGGCTTTGCATTGATTATCGAGGGTTAAATAGTGTTACTATAAAGAATAAGTATCCTTTACCTCAAATTGACGAACTGTTTGATCAACTGGAGGGAGCGGTGATCTTTTCTAAGATAGACCTTCGGCAAGGATATTATCAATTGAAGATTAAAGAGGAAGATGTGCCTAAAACTGCATTTAACTCTCGATATGGGCATTATGAATTTGTAGTGATGCCATTTGGGTTAACGAATGCCCCAGCGGCTTTTATGGATTTAATGCACCGGGTTTTCAGACCCTACTTAGACCAGTTTGTAGTGGTCTTTATTGATGATATTTTGATCTTTTCAAGGTCTCGGGGAGAGCATGAGCAACACTTGAGGGTAGTACTACAAACCTTGCGGGATAATAAGCTGTATGCCAAGTTTAGTAAGTGCGAATTTTGGAAGGACCAAGTGTCATTCTTGGGTCATGTTATTTCGGGAGAAGGTTTAGCAGTAGATCCATCCAAAGTAGAAGCCGTGGTTAGTTGGAAACAACCCGAGAATCCCACCGAAGTTCGTAGTTTCTTGGGTTTAGCTGGCTATTATCGGCGATTCATTAAAGATTTTTCAAAGATAGCCACACCACTCACTGCTTTGACTCAGAAAAACGTTAAGTTCATTTGGGATGGACGGTGTGAGCAAAGTTTCATTGAGCTTAAGAAGCGACTGACATCTGCCCCAGTGCTAGCATTGCCCAATGGAAAAGAGACCTTCAGGGTGTACACTGATGCTTCACGGGAAGGCTTAGGAGGTGTGTTGATGCAAGGGAAACAAGTGGTGGCCTATGCTTCCCGTAAGTTAAAACCTCATGAGAGGAATTATCCCACACATGACCTAGAGTTAGCTGCTGTGGTTTTCGCACTCAAGAAATGGAGGCATTATTTGTATGGGGTCACCTTTGAGGTGTATACCGATCACAAGAGTTTGAAATATTTATTTTCTCAGAAAGAGCTAAATTTACGACAACGTAGGTGGGTGGAGTTATTGGAGGATTACGACTGTACTATTAATTATCACCCGGGTAAAGCTAACGTTGTTGCAGACGCTTTAAGTAGGAAGGTGCAAATGGCTAGTTTGGCCGTTCATGAATGGGATTTATTGGAGCGATTAAGTGAGAGCAGTCCAAGAATAGCTGGCTCTAAAGTCATTTGTGGAAATGTAAATGCCCGATCTGAATTGTTGAAACGAATTCAAGAAGCTCAAGGCAAGGATCTCACATTACAGAGGCGGATAGAGAAAGCCAAAGCGGAGACCATACCTGAGTATAGTGTGGGTCCCGAGGGACTGTTAAGATTCCGAAACCGTATCTTCATCCAAGAGACGAAGAGTTGAAGAGAGTGATCATGGATGAAGCCCATCGGTCCAAGTACACTGTACACCCGGGGAGTACAAAAATGTACCAAGATCTGAAGAAACTATATTGCTGGGACAATATGAAAAGAGAAATAGCAGAGTACGTGCAGATTTGCCCTACGTGTCAGCAGGTAAAAGCTGAACATCAAAGACCGTCAGGGTTACTACAACCTTTGGAGATTCCAGAGTGGAAATGGGAAAACATCACCATGGATTTCGTGTCAGGGTTACCAAGAACTCAGAGGGGACATGACGCAATTTGGGTAATTGTCGATCGCTTGACCAAATCTGCTCATTTTCTGCCTATGAACATGACCTACCCGTTAGAAAAACTTGCTCGTATGTTCATTGATGAAGTAGTGAGACTTCATGGGATCCCAGTTAGTATTGTTTCAGACCGAGATCCTCGATTTACTTCCCGACTGTGGGGACAGATGCACGAAGCTTTGGGAACGAAGTTGAACTTTAGCACGGCTTACCATCCCCAGACCGATGGTCAATCCGAACGGGTAATCCAGATTTTAGAAGATATGCTGCGAGCGAGTGTGATGGATTTTGGTAGCAACTGGGATCACCATGTGACCTTAATTGAGTTTGCTTACAACAATAGCTACCAATCCTCGATCCAGATGGCTCCATTTGAAGCACTGTACGGGAGAAGATGCAGAACGCCTGGCTATTGGGATGAAGTAGGTGAGCGGAAAGTGTTAGGTCCGGAAAAAGTACCCTGGATAGAAGAGGCTTATGAGAAAGTCAAGTTGATACAACAACGACTTCAAACTGCTCAAAGTCGACAGAAAAGTTATGCCGATACTCGAAGGAAAGAACTGGAGTTCGAAGTTGGAGATGAAGTATTTCTCAAGATTTCTTCATTTAAAGGTGGCATCCAGTTTGGGAAAAAGAAGAAACTGCAACCAAGATACATGGGACCATTCAAAATCGTTAAGCGTATCGGGAAGGTTGCTTATCAATTGGACTTGCCTTCAAAATTATCAAAAATGCATAATGTCTTCCATGTGTCGGTTTTGAAAAAATATCATCCGGATCCAAGGCACGTGCTTCAACCTGACGAAATTGAGCTTGACGAAACTTTGGCATATGAAGAGCAACCAGTTCAAATCCTGGACCGTAAAGTAAAGGAACTGAGAAATAAACAAATCCCCCTTGTCAAGATCCTGTGGAAGCATCATGACCTAGAGGAAGCCACGTGGGAGACAGAAGAAGAAATGCGGAGAAATTATCCCAAGCTCTTCGAAAATCCAGGTAGAATTTCGAGGACGAAATTCTTTTAAGGGGGGGAGGATGTAACACCCTAGAAAATGCACATATAAGAAGCATTTTTTTTTATTTAGGGTTAAGTGCTAATCTTAGAATTATTAGTTGGGAGATTTCTTGAGTTAATTAAGTTAATTAGTTAAGATTTTCATTCTAAGCAAGAACACTTAAGTACTAAAGTTAGAATAATTTTTCTTGACCATTTAACTTATAGTAGTGTTTAAATTTTTACTAGTTCATTTCACTATTTTCTAGTCTTTTGACTACTTGAAATTTTGCTCAATTTTATTCAAAAGTTTCACTTATTTTCTTACCTTATTTTCTTTTTCCCTTGGCCGAAATTTTTCTCTCTCTTTTCTTTCTTTCTTGGCCGAAATTCTCTCTCTTTTCTTTTCTTTTCTTTAGGCCGAAATTCTTCTTTTCTTTCTTTCTTCATGTGGCCGGTTCTCTCTCCCTAATTTACCCTATTTGTGTTTTAATAATTTATGTTTCTTTATTGTTTATATTAAGTGATAAGAGTTGATAATTTTAACCAATTAAATTAAACCAAGTTGCTAAACTTGCATTAAATGCTCTCTTTTTACTTTATTCTTGTAATGATTTTATTGGCTAATTATTTTCTCACCTTTTCTTCAATTCTTTTTCATTTTTCCTAGACTATTTCTTTCTCTTTTTCTTCTCACCTTGGCCGGCCATGCTTTCTCTTCTTCTTCCCTCATTTTTGCTCTCAACTTCTTGAACTTTCATCTCTCAAATTGACACAAATCAACCATAGGAAGTGGACTTCTATCTTTTCTAATCAAAGTTCTAAGCATATCTAAGGTATTTACCATGAACTTACCTTATTAATTTCATGTTTTAATTAGCTTTTTATGCAAGTTTAATACCAATTTTCTTGTTAATACTACTTGAAGAAATTAGTTAGAACTTGATATATACTTGTTAGATAAAGTGTTCTTATGGTTGAATAGACTAGTATGTGGCCTTGGAACCTTGAAATTTCATGAAGAACATGTTGTTTGGGTGAAAGTTCTTGGAGCTTAATCCTTGAGATTTAGTGAGATTTTGATTGAATTTGAGTTTGGATTGAACTAAGAAGTTGTAGAACTTGTTGAATTATGGGTTTGATGATTGAAATCTTGATGAAAAACAAGATTGGAAAGGCCGAAATTTAGGGGAAATAATGCCCAATTTTTGTTAGAAAACCCTAGAAAAAAAACCCTAGAAAACCCTAGAATAAACCCTAAACCCTAAACCCTAAACCCTAGAAAAAAAAACTAGAATTTAATGGGGTATTTCTTGAATTTTCTTACTAGGTTAATTAGGGTATAAATTGGGTTTTTCATTAGATTATTTCTTTCAATTTGCAGGACCCGATAGTGAGACCCGACCTTTCTACGAGATATTTTCTTAGGCACCAGGTGAGTGTCTTTATGTGTGCATGATGCATGGAATGTGATAATTTTATTTGGTGACTATTATGCTTAACTTGCAATTATTATGTGAGTACCTGTGTTATTTGAGGAAAGATGTGTACTTTATCGCATCTATTCCACAATGTGTTACACGCTTTTATTATTTAAAATGTTATTTGTGTGTGTGAGACTACCGTGACTAACGTCACTGTTATTTCACGGTTAGTCAACCGGGCTGCAAGTGGGAGGACATAAGGTGCTGGGTGTTTTAGGGTGTGATGTTCTTTCCTTTTGAGTTGTGAATCCTCAAAGAGGCCAACTCCGGAATGAACTTTCTTGATTGTGTGTTGGCCCTCCAGGGTTGAGATTTTTTTCTCCCCCGGATGTGGTAGCTTGTACGGAGGTTATAAGGTGATTGGCGGTTAGGGCTTGTGATTGATAAAACTGATATGTTCCTTGATAAAGACCTGAGCTATTATCTCGGTCCAAATATCGTGGCTACATGATCAGTACCTGCTCCTCTACGGTTAAGCTTGCTTCCGTAGTTGAGCCCTGTATCCGCCAGTGACTACATGTAAATTAAATTGCTCATATATTGTTTATTTAATTTATTGATTATTTTAATGACCCGAAATAATGAGTTCTTGATATGATTGCATGAATTGGACATTCACTGGGCTATTATAGCTCATTCCATTTTATTTGTTTTCCTTTACTCAGGGTACCTGAAAAATTAAGCGAGACCAACTGGTTTTTGGGTTATTATAAGTGTTTTAGTTGTTGTAATAGTCGCACTGTGTTAGGCTATTATTGTGAAAAATTATGTAAATTATGACTTGTAACTTTTGCTATGACTTGTATCTTTAAGTTAAATAATAAGAGTTTGTTTTATTTTATTCCATTTCACTTCATGTTATTTTATTTTAAGTTAAGTACGTTTGGATTTTCACGTGAGTGCGTGCATCGAGCCCTGGCGAGAGCTAGGCAGGCAGTCCGCTAAGCCCTTTGGTGCGCCTCTGGGCAAGGTGGGGCTGTCACA
>CM045553.1:17212037-17249863 GCA_024721245.1 Mitragyna speciosa
AAATTTGCACTAAAAAGATTATTTGAGTTATGTTATGTTTATTAGTAGAAAAAAAAATGAATGAGAAAGGAAAAAAAAAAAAAAAAAAGAAGAAGAGGGAAATCAAAGTGCATTATAAGGAGATTTCTTTTACTTAGGGTTAAGTGTTAATCCTTGCTTTATTAGTTGGAAGATTACCTAAGTTAGTTAGGTTAACTAAATGAGATTTTCTTCATGATTAAGTGGTACACCTAAGTACCAAACTTGGGTTAATTTTATTGGTCTATTAGTTTACAATAGTGTGTAATTTTGACTAACCAACTCTACCATTATTAAGCCTTTTGACTAATTGAACTTTAGCACAAAAAATTAACCTAAAAGTTTCACTTAAACCCTTGTCTTTTCTCCACCATATGGCCGGCCCTCTCTCTCTCTTTTCTTCCTCTCTTTTTGCTTTAAAATTTGTACCAATTATATTTAACCAACTAGCACCTATTTTGCCAAAATATCTAAACCTAACTTGACTCTTGTTTAGCTCTAATTGGTTGCACTTTCTTCCATTATTCTTTTACTTCTTTTATACCTTCTTGACTGAATTCTCTTCCATTTTCTCTCTCCCTCTTGGACGAATTTAGCTGCCCTCTCTCTACCCTCCCTTGTTCTTCATTTTCTTGGAGCTCTCTCTTCAATTTTAGACAAATTCCACCATAGAAGTGAGCTTTTCTTCTTCCTAAGCAAGGTTCTCAGCTTGTTTAAGGTATGTACCATGGAATTTTGTTATTAATTTCAAGTTTATCTAAGTTTTATTTAAGCTTTAATTAGGGTTTTGTTCAAGTGTTACATTAACAGTCATGCTGGACCAGTTTTAGTAAAACGTTCATAACTTGATGTAGATAACTTGGATTTGAGTGATTCTTGTTGTTTTGGAAACCTAGATTGATAGGGCTTTCCAACGGTATAAGGCTTGCACTGTGGTTCGTTAGGTATTAATCGCAGAAAGTTTGCAAAGTTGGCTGAAAATTTGATTCTGCGGAAAACAGTTTTGATGATGAGCCAACTTGAGGGCTGATTTCGAACCTGTTCTAGTTGGAATTTGGATTGATGATCTTCATGAAAGTTGTAGACCTATAAACGTACTTTAAGACCATGTAATTAGAATCCCTTAGTTCTGGACGTATTGACCACAATAATGACCTGAAGTTGGCTGAAAACCAACCCTGTGCGGATTTGGATAATGATTCTTGGAGTTTAATTCTTGAAATTTAGTGGAATTTTGATTGAATTTGAGCTTGGATTGAACTAAGAAGTGTAGAACTTGTTGAATTATGGGTTTGATGATTGAAATCTTGGTGGAAAACAAATTTGGATGGCCAAAAATTAAGGGGAAATAATGCCAAAATTTTGTTAGAAAACCCTAGGGTAAACCCTAAACCCTAAACCCTAAACCCTAAACCCTAGACCCTAAACCCTAAACCCTAAACCCTAGAACTAAAACCCTAGAATTTAATGGGGTTTTTCTTGAATTTTCTTTCTAAGTTGATTAGGGTTTAAATTGAGTTTTCATTAGATTATTTTCTTATAAATTTCAGGATCCAGAAGTGAAACGCAATCATATTACGAAATCTTTTCTTAAGCGTTCCAGGTGAGTGTCCCTTTACTTGTGCATGTGAGTGTTCCTTTGCTTTTGTTTATGAGTGTTTCTTCACATATTCATAATGCATGTTCAAAATGTGATCTTATTTATACTTGATGCTCGTGACTTGTCACAACGTGCTATGTGTTCTTGATATTCATGAATTGTCACAATGTATTATATGAAGGGAAAGTGTGTACTTTATCGCACTTACCCCATGGTTTGTTACATGCACAATTTCTATCTGATGTGAATATAATTGTTTGTGAATTTTCGACTACATTAACTTGTTGCCTAGACTTCCGTGGTTATGCCGCGGTTAGTCAGGCAGGAGGGTACAAAGGAGGATATAAGGTGCTGGGTGTTTTAGGGCTTGTGGTTCTTTTCCTTGAGTTGTGAATCCTCAAAGAGGCCAACTCCGGACTGAACCTTCTTGCTTGTTGCCCTTCGGGGTGAGATCTCACCCTGGATGGGTCGGACGGTACTCCAGGAGGATATAAGGTGAATGGCGGATAGGGCTTTTGCTTGAAAATGCAGGTTTAACCGGCAATCCACTCTCACTATCATGGTCATACGATCAGTACTTGCTCTCGTGATTGGAACGTATCCTCCCTTGTTTAAATAATTATTTATTTAATTATTTTCCTATGTGATTTTGTGACACATGTTATTTGCTTACTTATTCTCTCTTGGTTTGCCTCCGTATCTGCATGTGTGGGAACCTCACTGAGCTATTATAGCTCACTCTTTGTTATTTGTTTTCCTTAACAGGCTCCTATCTCCAAAGCCGGTGGTGAGGATTCAAGGGTAGATTTTGGTAGGATTTTGATAGAAACTACTTGATATATTATTGTAGTAGTGAATGTATATAATGTAACCTGTGAAACCCGTACTTTTACTTTTAAGTTTTGAATATTATGTGACCCTGAGAACTGTCACAGTTGGTATCTACGAGTTTTATTTTCCGAATTGCAAATTTTTAGTGCGTGCTCGAATCGAGTCCTGGCGAGAGCCAGGCAGGCAGTCCGCTAAGCCCTTTGGTGCGCCTCTGGGTAAGGTGGGGCTGTCACAAGATGAACAGTAAAAATCTGAGACCGAAGAAGATGAACAGTGATCCGATGAACAATAACCGGGAATAGAAAAAGTGGAGCGTGTGTGTTTTTTAAGGTGAAAAATGTGTGTGTTTGATTCTAAAAACTACAAAAGCAAAAGTGTTTTAGGTTTTTTCTTTTTCTTCCTTTTTTCTTAAATCCTTAAGGGGGGTATTTATACTGCACAAGTCTTAACCTCCAAGAAAGGGCTAAAAGATCAAAATGCCCTTGACTACAAAAATTATAGTTTTATCTTTAAAAATCTATTTTCTCTTACAAAAGATAATAATAAAATTAAGAAAAATGTAAATAACAAATTTTTTAATAAAAATTCACCCTAAAAAAGTTAGAAACTTAGTGCTTAAAATCTAAAAACGAATTTGGAACCCAAAAATTGGTAAAAAATGAGTTTGGGATGTGAAATGATAATTTTGCCTTTGGATGACAAAAATTCACAGAAAAATAGCTATTAACATCAAAAAATTACCAAAAAATAAGAGTAAGCTTAAAACACCAGAAAATGTATTTACGACTCAAAATTTGACAAAAAATGAATTTAATCTGTAAAATGACGATTTTGCCTTTGGGCAATGAAAATTCGAGGAAAAATAGCTATTGATCTCAAAAAATTACCAAAAATTAAAAATAATCTTAAAACACTGGAAAATGCCTTTTCGACTCAAAATTTGACAAAAATGAATTTAATCTGTAAAATGACGATTTTGCCCTTGAGCAATGAAAATTGGAGAAAAAATAGCTATTGACATCAAAAAATTACCAAAAATTAAAAATAATCTTAAAACACTGGAAAATGCCTTTTCAACTCAAAATTTGACAAAAATGAATTTAATCTGTAAAATGACGATTTTGCCCTTGAGCAATGAAAATTCGAGAAAAAATAGCTATTGGCCTCAAAAAATTACCAAAAATTAAAAATAATCTTAAAACACTGGAAAATGCCTTTTCGACTCAAAATTTGACAAAAACGAATTTAATTTGTAAAATGACGATTTTGCCCTTGAGCAATGAAAATTTGCAGAAAAATAGTTATCGTCTCTTAAAAAAATTAAGAAAATTCAGAAACATGCCTCAAGAATTTGAAAAATGAATTTGGAACTTAAAATGAGCTAAAATGGCATTCGCGAGGCGAAATTACCGTTTTGCCCTTATGCTGGTAAAAATATAAAGAATATCAATTTAAATCCAGAAAAATCATAAAAAATTAACAAATTCACATAAAAGTAAAAATATGAATTTAAAACCCCCAAAAGCTGGTAGAAAAGTATTTACAGATAAAATTACTATTTTGCCCCCCCGGATTATTGAAAATTAAAAATTAAAAATTAAAATTTATCCCAAAAATCGCAAACATGCCCCCCAGTGTGTGAAAATAAATAGTGTGTCAAAATTTGGTGTCTACAGCATGTTTGTTCTTTTATTGTGCTTGAATCGTCCAAACATACATCCAAATTGGCTTGACATTTTGCAAATCTTCAGAGCAAAAGTGCATTTTGACTTAACTCCCTGATTGATGTCTTGGTATCAATGTTCGTGGTTTCTACCTCTTCCAAATTAAGCGTGGATTTTCCTTTTGTACCATTCAGAATCCTTAACACAAAGTCCAAATTCCTCTTCGGTGTCATTCTAGCTCCTCATTAACGACTTGTGTTATTTTGGAATCCGGAGATATATCAAAGTAACAATCATTTATTTCAAGTTAGATGACATCCAAAGACCATAGGCATTAATATACAACATTTTTTTTAATTAACTCATCAAAAGAGAAAACTTTACAATTACACAAACCTAAAATTAGGCTTGGAGAAAAATGTGATTTATTTTGAGGCCTCCTCAAAGAATTATTTGCTCAATATAACAAAAGATTTGAAAAAAAAAATTTCAGAAGCTAAATACAAGTCATGAAGGAAAAATCAAATATCATAAACAAATTTGAGAAAGCAAATTATTGAACGCTTCATCTAAGAAAAAAATTTGGACACAAGGCAATCTTAAATTTACAGAAGGAGTACAATTATTAGCATCCAAATTATTTCTATTCTTGTTACAATTATCCAGCTATGAAATACAATTTCATTTATCACATTGCTTATCCTAACCAAACTCATTTATCTAGGTTCTAGATACTATCAATTCTTAAAAAATCAGTCGTCCATGATCCTTCAAATAATTCAAAAGAGCCCTCATGTTTTTTATGGCCTTATGGGTCTCGAGCATGTGACGGTTTATTTGAAATTGGACCATAATTTAAAAGTACTCGAACGTAATACCAAAAACATATCAAATGTCTTTCTCATTTTACCGCCTCTGTTTGAGGACCTGTAAAAATGAAAAAATAAAAATTAGTATAAATAAAAACAAAAATGGATGCATGTCCTAGGGGGAGCCCTTTTTATGCCAAGGGTAGGCCTAGCATGAAATGTAATCCTTTAGGGTGAGACCCCCTCTTTTTAATCGTAGATGGGCCAGATCCACCAGGAAGAGATGCCTCCATTATGCTCGTATTACCTTAACTAGGGTCTCACCCGCCAGGATTAACTGAAAATATAAACATGCATGTCTTTCAAGGTTAAGTATCCAAGACAAAAGGATGGCTTTCCTATCATGGGATTCCCGAAATGGCATTCTCTCTAGGGTTTATGCATGATGTCAGTTTATTAAAGCGGTTTAAAATATACAATAATGCAAAATTTGCAGAATTTCTTTGAGAAAAATGTACCATGAACTGTTCAAAAGAAATTATTGGTTTCAAATATATTTGCTTGATAAAAAAATAGAGCTTTTATGAGCTTATGAGACACAGTATTGAAAGAAAACAAAAGTCAAGACTTTATCTAGAAATGTACAAGTCAAAATGCCAGTTTATTAAAGTCAAATGAAATATGTGCTAAAATCACTTTTTGTGTAATGTGGGATGGGAGGGTGGGGGATACGGCAAAAATGACACATTAATTTCATTAAAAAAAGGATAAATGCAAACTGTGCAAAAATTTGACCACTTAAGTGCATTTGTTGACTCTAAGAAAATTTGGTTCGAATAAAACTGATAAGTACAACAAGAATGAGTAATTATTGAAAAGGATTTAAAAACTAAGGATTTAAAAACTACAATTTTTATTCAAGAATATACAAGACGAAAAATCGAATTTTCAGAATTTTTAAGAAATTCACAATGTTGATCCCTTGGGTATTTATAACAAATTGCAATTCGCAAAAATTTATGAAATTTTATTTCCATCTTTCTCGAAAAAATTAATTATCAAAATGAAATTTAAACATGCCAAAAGAAGGTTAGCTTCCTACGAGAGCACCATGCCAGGGCTCTTTATTCTATGGTTGTGAATGCAATCAAAATAAGAAAGAAATTGTGTTAGTTTATTTAACAAATAACACATAACACATTGGCAAAAACAAATAATACGCATAGATAACAGTAAATGGCATAACAAGAAAAATAAAGAAGGTTGGTTCCCTCCTCTGGTGCCTTAGTGTACCTGACAGGGTAAGGCTGACTCTACCCTAGGTTAGTCTACATGGATGCATGGGGTTGGGCTCACTAATGCATCTAGACTTGACAATGCTTCGGTTCCTGAACCTTCAGACTGAGGGATCCAAAAAGCAACAAGTCCATCAATTCCACAGGTTCCGATCAGTGGTTCGAGTGATCCCCTAGACACCGCTACATGCACGAATGCAATGGCCGCATGTCTAGGCAATCGATCCTAGTCGTAAAGGGATGGGTGGGTGGCAACCACAAAAAAGAGAAAAAGGGTAAAAAACATTGAATGCACGTATGAAGTGCTCCTTATGAGAGGAGGGAATGATAAAGCAAGGGCTCTAAGAGTGACTGATCCCCTCCCCAAATGCAAGCGTGGTCGAATAAAGCAAAAGTAAATAAATCATACATACATCACATAAGCAACAGAGAAACGAATAGTGTGTGAGATGCAAAAGAAAAACCTAAAAACCTAAAAAAGAAAAATGCAATCCTAACATCCAAACGTGATGGAATAAAGGGTTAAAGGAGGAAAAGATGATTAAGCCTGGTGCTCGGACTCACTAGTGATCCCTAGTGAAGTCGCCAAAATCCTGTCACGTCCTAAAAATCATAAGTAAACGAGGGTGGGGGTGGGGTCGTTGACTGTCGCGTCCCGAAAAGGACGGTCCGGTCTGAGATCCCTTTTGAAAAGATGGATTTTGGAAAAATGGTGCGTGTGTGATAAAAATCGAGTTTTTAGTTAAAAAATGTATTTTTAGAAAAAATGGTATTTTAAAAGAAAGTAAGGTCGAGACAAAAAATGCAACAGTTTTGGCCAATTGATTTTTTTGAAAAAGGTTTTATTTTAAAAGAAAATGGAGTCGCCACTTTGTACTGAGTTAGGGTGTACCAAGTCACCCAAAAATTGTTTAACAAAACTAAAATAAAAAATTTATAAAATTATTTAAAATCCTTTTCTGACTCCGGTCTACGAAAAACGAAAGAAAAAGGTCCGGGAGATACATTTGAAGAAAGGGAAGGCAAAGGCTTGCGCTTAAGGCACCCTTTCAACCTAACCGAGACTAGTTGCGAGGTTTAATCAAAATTTTCTAAATTAACCCTAAGTTCTATCGCATTCTGATGTATCTAAATGAATGCAAATCCTAAGTCTAAATGTGGGTATCGAGAGGGTCGAGATGTTCCGTCGAGGCTTGGTCGGGATAATCGCATTAATTGCGAAACTCGAGTCGAGATCTCGAGGGAGTCACGAGTGTCTATGAAAAATAAAATTCAAAAAACAAAAGAAAAGTAATAATATAGATAATAAGTGGTCAAAGAAAGTGGGTATACAACATGACGGGTACGGGGGACTAATAATTCATGACTAAATATCCGTACTCACAGAGGGGGGAACGACATGTACGCCACCGCTTCCCACGTGAGTAGGCGGCTATTTCTAATCGGATCACACAAAATGACCTAAATTCTAAGTGAAATGCAACCTAAATGTCATGCATTTGAATATGTGTCAAAAATAAATAAATAATAGTAATAATAATAAAAATAATGCAAAAAATGGAAAGAAAACTAAAACGTGTGTGAAATGTGAAATGCACACGAATGCTCCTAACACTAAAATATCCTAAGGGTCTAGCGTTGGGCTAGCCTGTTCTAAAAATCCCACTAGCGTTGGACTAGCGAGAAAAGAATGAAGTCACAACTAGCGTTGGACTAGTGTGGTGACGGAATACCATGAATCACGAATTAAATATTAAAGTGTGAATTAAAAGTAAATTTTTTTTTCCGGCTAACCCCGTACACGGGGGTGGTCGCCACTCCAATATTTTATTAATAAATTAAAAATTTACAAAATAAGGAGAAGGGCATAAACCTGGTCTCCATATAACTAGATGGAAAATTATAAAAATAAACGAGGAGTACTACTCCCTTACATGAATTAAACATAAGAAGTCTTAATTCGTAAAGAAGGAACATCTTACCTATCCAATTTAAAAACACCTACAACCTCTTTCGGCAAGTCAAAAAGATTAAGAAAAATGTTATCACATCGCCTAGAACAGCCAACATTAGCAAGACCATCAGCAACTTTGTTCGCCTCTCGAAAACAATGTGAAATAGAAGACCATTGATAAGCTTTTAACTCATCCAGTTGTCGAAAAACCCACCAAGGCCCCTTACCACCATGCAATAAGGAGTCAACTAATGCTTTTGAATCTAGCTGGATATTAATGTCATCCAACCCCCGTTCTTTGCACAATCGGATCCCAAACAGTAAGGCCTGGACTTCTGCAGAGAAACCTGTTGCTTTCCCAAAATAACAATGATATGCAAATATAAGATCACCATGAGAATTTCTTACAATTCCCCCCCCCCCACCACTTTCACCTGGATTACCTCTTGAACAACCATCTGAATTTAAGAGCAACCTTCCTAAAGTCGGCTTAACCCATCTGACAAGTTGGACAACTTCTTTTTTGTGAACTACAGAGACACTTTGCATCAACTCGAACCAATTATTTAAATTCTTGTCCTTAAATTTAATGACAAATGCAGCCATAACATCACTACAAATCGCACGAATAACTCGTGATAAATTAGGGCTAGCATTATCAAAGACAATAGAATTTCTAGTTTTCCAAATATGCCAGCATATAAAGATAGGGATCACATGTAATAGGAAATTTACCTTTGGATTATTGGAGCACTTAAACCACCAAGAAACCAAGAATTCCCTGATTGAGTTCCTGACAAGTATTAAATTGAAGTGCGAACCAAACCACCTCCATACTCCGGTTGCCAAGTCACTCAATGCAAATAAGTGATCAATGGTTTCCTCATGTGATAAAATACAGCAAACACATCTAGAAGGCCCATGAATACCCAGTCTACCCAGCATCTCATCTGTAGGGAGTTTGCTCTTCAAAGCTCGAAGCATAAAAAATGATAGCTTGAGAGGAACTTGTGGAAGCCATAATTTCTCAAAAATCCAAGACTTACAACAGATAGCTCTAACCAACTGAAAAGCTGAAGAAAAGGAAAATAGACCATTAGAATTTGGAGTCCAAACAATTTTATCTGGATCCATAGCATTCGGGCACTGGAATTGTGCAACAGCTGAAATACACTCCGAGTCCACCCATTTCCTTAACTCAGTAAAATTCCATTTATTATGGCACACAAAGTCAGCCACGGTTTGAGAAGATTGTATTTGAAATCTCCAAGCCAACGGTCCCAAACCAGTCCAATTGTCGTTCCAAAAACTACAACGACCAGAAAATAAAATCCACTGCATATTGAACTCTGCAATATCCCTAGCTTTCAGCATTCTACACCACATCAAAGAAGAGCCCCTGGCTTGCTGGACACAATTGGGATGTATAGAAGAACAATACTTGCGCCGTAAGAAGTCGGCCCATAGTGACTCCTTAGTACGAAAATTCCACCAGAGCTTTATAGCAAAAGCTTCATGCACATCCAACATAGACCGAAAACCAAGGCCACCTTCATCAGTAGGGTAACACAATGCCCTCCATCTTATCCAATGTCTTTTTCTATTCTCATCCGTGGATGACCAAAGAAATCTGGCAAAAGCTTGATCAATCAACTGCAAAATCTTTTTAGGAGGATTAGTGGAGACAAGAATATGAATAGGAATAGAGGAAAGAACGTGTTTAATTAAAATAATTTTACCCCCCACAGTCAACATCTTATTTCTCCAGGCCAAAATTCTAGATAAAATAGATTGAACAACATCCCAAAAATAAACTGACTTTCTTTTACCAATATACAAGGGGCATCCCAAGTATTTCACCGGAAAAGGCTTAAAAGAGAAACCAGTTGATTGAGCTATTTTCCTTCTATTTTCCTGCTTCATGCGATGATCCACCAGAAAACTAGCTTTTTTGAATATTAATTTTTTGGCCAGATATATGTTCATAACTTTCCAAACACCTCATTACCAATCTCAAAGATTGCTTGCTCGCCCCAGAGAAGATAATAACATCATCAGCATAAGCCAGATGTGTGATGTGGGGACAACCCTTAGGAACTTTAAAACCCACAAAAGCCTTCTGTTGACATAAACTATTAAGAGAGCGAGACAAAACCTCAGCTGAAATGATAAACAAAGCTGGTGATAAAGGATCTCCTTGACGAAGGCCCCGAGATGATTTAAAGAAACCCAATGGCGCACCATTTATAAGAACTGAAAACCAGACATTGGAAACTATTCGCCATATCATGTCTATCCACATTTCTCCAAACCCAAAGGCCCTCAAAACCCTAATCAAGAAAAGCCATGACACTCTATCATAAGCCTTTGCCATATCTAGTTTTAAAGCAACATTACCACCAAAATTCTTCTTACCAATACCCCCAATCAATTCTTGAGCTAATAAGAAATTATCAGAAATTACCCTTCCTTGTACAAAGCCACTTTGTTGAGGAGAGATGATTCGAGGTAAAATAATTGCCAGGCGATCCAAAAGAATACCAGATACGACCTTATTGATAAAGTTGCAAAGGCTAATCGGTCTGAATTCAGAAAATTGTTGAGGTGCCTTCGTCTTCGGAATCAACACCAACAAGGTTGAAGTAATACATCTCGGAAGTTCAGCCCCTACAAAGAAACTCGCAATTGCTTGGTGCACATCCTTGCCAATGATACTCCAGGATTTGGTAAAAAATAATCCAGTAAAGCCATCGGGTCCTGGGGCACTCTCCCCATCCATATTTTTAATTTTTTTAAGCACCTCTTCTTCAGTTGGAATAGCCTCCAATTTCTGATTGTCCTCCAAGGTCAAGATCTTTGGAATCATATGAAGGGGAGCATTATTATCAACCCCTTCATCAGAAAAAAGAGATGCAAAGAACGAAGAAGCCTCTTGACCAATTTGATCATCCGTCTCTAGCCATTGGCCATTAGCACTCCGTATTCTATGAATGGTAGATTGTGCCCTTCTTTGTTTCACCATCGAGTGAAAAAACCGAGTGTTCCTATCACCCTCTTGCATCCATTTAACATGAGCCTTTTGTTTCCAGAACTGCTCCTCAACGGCCAATTGATTATTCAACAGATTCTGAGCCCTCCATAGAGAATTAAGATTTTCATCTGAGTTATCCACCAATAAATTAGCTTCTGCCATCTCCACATTTTTTTCTGCCATTTTCACATTCTGAAAAATATCTCCAAAGGCTTCCTTGTTCCATCTCTTCAAAGCCTCCTTTGTATGTTTCAATTTAATAGCTAAACTCCGAAAAGGAGATCCGGAGGAGGGGGTCTTCCAAGCCTCTTCGACAACCTGTAAAAAAGCCTGATGATTAGTCCAAAAATTCATAAATCTAAAAGATCTAGATTTGGTATCACATCTGACACTGGTACTAATCAATAATGGGGCATGATCCGATGGCGTGCGAGCCAAATGCTGAACAGATACTTTCAAACCAGATTCCAAGAACATATCATCAACCAGGAGCCTATCAAGTCTTTTCCAAATCCGAGCAGCCCCCATTCTATTATTACACCAAGTATATGGAGATCCCGTGAAACCTACATCAACTAGATTAGAGTTACTCAAAAAATCCAAGAATTCAATTCCATGACTCATGTTAAATGGCCTTCCACCCTTCTTTTCATTCTCATCCATGATTAAATTAAAATCACCAATAACCATCCACGGTAGATTCACCCTCTTATCATTAAGAAGATTCTCCCACATAGGAATACGATCTTGGGCCAAACACTTAGCATGAACCATGGAAACAACAATCGAAGAACCAAAATACGGATGATCTACCAAAACCGAGAGGTGCTGGTCACCATCCCCAACCCAAGAACAATTAAAAGGATTATTATAAAACACCCATAAAGAGTCAGCTGCGTTATTCAAAGCATAATCAAACCCAAGTTTGCAACAGGAAAAAATTCAGTTTATTGGACGACAATTTTACTTCACATAAAACCAACAATTGGATGTTAGACATCCTTATTATCTTTTTTAAACGACGACAATGAGAGGCCTTGGACAACCCCCGTATATTCCAAAATAAAGATCTAATCATCAGATAATGGTGAGAATGAATTATGGTTGGATTTTACCATTGATCTGAGCTCCCTATCAGAAGGAAATTTAGCTCTGATTCCTTTATGCCCACGACTTGGTTGCTGAAAATGATCAAAAGAAGAATCCAATATCCCAGCAGACGAATTGGGCAGTCGATTAACATCAAAGTTTGAAGGTTCCGAAGCTAGCAACTCCACCTGCACAGGTCTGTCCTCCGCTAGATGTGCATCCATCAAGATAGATTGAGTACCATCCCCATCTTCCGATGCTTGTAAAGAAGAATCAACCATCAGTGTTAACCCCTTGGCAGTCTCTTCCTGCACCACTGCTCGATCAGGTTCCCCATCAGTATCATCCCTAGATTCCATATTTGTCCCATTAACAGCATGCAAACGATCAGTAGACAGTTCAAGCACCTTGCTTTGCTCTTGTGCAGATGGCTCCTTCCTCAAATCATTCTCACCATCGACAGGATCACCAGATTGCACGACATTATCAGACATAGGATTTATGAAAAGAGCTGCGTTGTTATTATCTAAAGAATGCTCCTTTTCAAGGTCTGCAGCAGTGGAAGGATCTTCTCGACGAGCAACAGAACCCCCATGCAACTGCTGCTCTTGCAAAATTTCAGCTTTCTTATTTTCCTTAACCACTGGGACATATTGCTGTGCAACAGGTTCAGCATGTTTCTTCGTAACAGGGACTTCCAAACCAGCATTATCCTTCTTGCACTCCATCTTTGAGTGTCCCAATTTCCAGCATGCAGAACAATAAGGAGGTAAGTTTTCCGGGACAAGCTTCTGCCAGAAACCATTACCAGTTTCACCCTCGATTCCTATCCACACACAATCTGGGAACTCCTTCAACAAATCAACCTCAATGCAAACCCTAGCAACACTAGGGCGTGATAATGAAGAAGTAGCAGAATCAATAAAAAGAGGACGCCCCACAACATTCACAATTGAGAACAAACATTGCTTCTGAAATAAATGAATTGGCAGACCTGGAAGAGAGAACCAAACAGGCACTAACGAAGACTCCTTTTCTACGTGAAAGGTGGATGACCAGCGAAAAGTTCTCATTGGGAACTTGCCTACATACCAGATACCCCTTGTCCAAAAGTCGAAGAAAGTCAGATTCAGATGTGCATCTAATGAGAACATGGCGAGAATCCAAGTGACCAACTGAAACATTGGTTTTCAAGTCCAAGGCCGAGCAGAATTTTCTGATTTCTTCCAACTTTGGTCTTCCATGAGAAAACTTCCCAACAATGGACAACTTGAAAGGTTCAGCAACCTGTGCAATCTCTTCTTTCGAAAAAAATACAGCCGCCTTCCCTTTGTAGGAAGAGGGGGCCTTAATATCTATCGAGGTAGGGTTAGATGCAGAAAAAAAGTTGAGAAAAAGATTTCTTTTGCATAGGAGAATCATGGCCTGGTGGAGATGAGGGATGGTTTGGGGCGGCTGGCCAAGAAACAGCCATGGCCGCCACTAGACAGATTTGAAATTCAAACAGTTAGAGCGAGAGAAGAGAAAGAGCGAGAGGAGAGATCTTTTGTACTTTAACCGTCCTCATTAAAAGTAAATTAAACACACAAAGATATATAATGTCAAGTAGGAGCACATAACACATAAGCATGATATCTAAATGCAAAATCCTAATGAAAGCGGTAAAACAAATAAGCACGTAAGCACGCAAAAGCAAATAAACCCTAACTATTACACTAGGGACTTAATTTACAATTTAAAAGGCGGAAATTAAAAATGCCCTATCTATTACACTTTCTATCTAATTACACAATTTTTGCTAAAATATGAGAAAAATTAATCTAACTATTACATTGACTAGCTAAATACAAAATATTGCCAAAATAATAATAAAGAAATAATAAAATTTAAAATTAAATAGCATGAAAGAAATAAATACACAAAGGGCATGCAAAAATAGGAGATATATGAATAAAAATGCATAAAAATCACGTAAGGCACATTGGAGCACATAAGAGACAAAATTAAATGAGAAATAGAGATACCTCTCGAAGACCCGGTACAAATACTTTAAAAAAATGAACACACACATCAATGTATCACAATATAAATAAATAAAACCTAAAAATGTGTAAATATTGAAAAAACTGGAGTGAAAGATAAAGTCTAGCAATTAAAGGACTAAAAATAAAATTCTATAAAAGCTTAGGGGGTAGAAATTGGAAATTCACATAAGTCTAAGGGCAAAGATACAAATTAAAGTAAATTTGGAAGAATAAGAGAGAAATCTAAGTAAACCCAAGGACCAAATCGCAAACTCAAACAAGCATGGGGCATAATTTGTAAGTTGAAGCTAAGTAAGGGGGACAAAATGCAATTTTCAGCAACATGAGGGACCAAATATATAATTTCGAGCAACACTCAAGGTCTAAAATGCAATTCCAAAAGGGATTGGGGGTCAAAAATATAAATTCCAGCAAGTTTAAAATCAAATTGTAATTATTTTGGACATAATTGAAAGGAAATAGAAATTCTAGGGGGTCAACTTAAATAAATGAGGACTTAAATGAAGTAAACTAAAAGTATTGAAGAGCATAATCAAACAATTAAAAACCTAAGAGGGCAAAACATAAATATCTAATCTGCCAAAATAATAAACAATAAATAAATAAAAGAAACTAATCAAAACTACGTCGTTTTATGTCAAAACGACATAGTTTTGCTAATTTTTTTTAACCGATTTTCTCCTTCCCTTTTTTTTCTTTCCTTTTCTTCTTTCTTTTTTTGTTTCTTTCTTTCTTTCTAGATTTCTTTCTTCTCTCCTTTTTTCTTCTGGTTCCTTCTCTCTCTGTCTCTCTGTCTCTCTGTCTCTCTCTCTCTCTCTCTCGGTCTTTTGGTCTCACTCTCTCCGGCTCTCTGTTCTCTCGTTGCCCCCCTTTTCTTTCTTTCCCCAGTTCTTTCTTTTCCCTCTGATCTTTTCTATTCTTTCTCCTCTCTCTCGTCGTTCCCTTTTTTCTGTTTTTATCTTCTGATTCTTTCGTTCTTCTGGCCTCTCTGTTTCTCCTGTTTCTTCCTTCTTCTATCTGATCCTCTCTTTCTCACCTTCTTTTCCCCTTTTTTTTTTTTCTTCTCCTCTCTCATTTTCCCTCTTCTTCTCTATTCCTCCCTCTCTGTCTCTCTAAGTCTTTGGTTCTGAGATTGTATGGCAGTGGGAATCAGTTATGGGAGGTAGTTGAAATGGGATCTGGGGCTGTAGTGAAGTTGATTCGTGGTGGATTGAGGAGGCTCTGTGGTGGTGGATGAACTGCTCTTGTGGCTATGGGTGCTGATTGGTGGTGGAGAAAAATTGAAATTGGGTTTTTATTTTGGCTGTATTGATTATTTCTTTTTGCAGATGTTGGTGGGAATTGCGTGTTGGTGTTTGTTTGGAGGCTGACAGAGGCGGGCAGTAGTGGAGGAAGGTGCGATGAAATGGGATGTTACTGGGCAAGGAGAGGGGTTGGTGATTGTGTGGTAGTGGAAAAAGGCAGCGATTTGGGCTTGGTACTGTGGATTTCCGATGGAATTTTTTTGGTTTATTGGCAGTAGTAGTTGGTTAAAGATGAAGATGTTTGAGCTTTGGGTAAGGGGAATTGCTGAAGGGGGGTTGTTAACTTTGTGGGCTGCTGTTTGGTGTTTGTTTGTGTGATTTCGTATGCTGTTTTTGCAGGTTATCTGAGATTGAAGAAAGGAGAGATTAAACAGTGGTGATGGTGGACTGAGGGATGACTGATGACTCTGTGTGTGGCGTGTGTGTGGAGCTGTGTGTCTGTGTGTGCTGAATCTATTATGTGTTTGTGAAGCTATGTGTATCTGTGCGTGTTTATGTGTGTATGAAGCTGTGTATCTATGTGTGCTGAATTTGTTATGTGTGTGTGAAACTATGTGTATCTGTGTGTGTTTATGTGTGTGCGAAGCTGTGTATCCATGTGTTTATGTGTGTGTGAAGCTATGTGTATGTGGCCAATTGTGGTCTGTGAAGGATGAGAGACGATGATTCAGTATTGATGGTGAATAATTGGGGCTAATGACATGTGATTTTCGGGAGGTGAACTGAGAGCTATGGCCGTTGGTTGATGGTGGCTTTGTTGATTTGAAATGGTAGTTTGTGGTAATTGGTTATGGAATGGGTATAATTTGTTTGTAGTTACAATTTTTTGTGATGCTGGTGAAGGTTACTGGTTGCTACAGAGATAGGGGAAGGAGGCTAATTTTGTTCATTTTTGTGGTGGCCATATGGCTACCATCGGTTGAGAGTGGAGGGGGGACGAGGAGGCAGGTGGTTGTAATGGAGAAACCAGTGGTTAAGGTAATTACAGGCAAGAGAAGAAGAGAGGAGAGACGGTGGAGTGGAGGAGGAGATAGAGGATGAAGGAACAAAAAACAGACCCAGCAATGGAGAGAACAAAAACTCAGAAAAATAAAGTTTAGAAATAAAAAATTCAACCAAAAATTCCAAAAGAAATAGATGTAATAAACATATTCATGTAGGGAAATAAAAGAACAATAAATCAAACCAAGAAAGGAATTAAGAATTTACATTTTAAACTTGAAAAATGATTTGATGAACAGTAACACGCTCCTATTAATGAAGATGGATGAACAATAATTAGAAAAAGAACGGCGGTTTTGTGTGTGTTTTTAGGTGTCAAGTGTGTGTGTTTGATTCCTAAAGCACAAAAACCAAAGCACAAAAACCAAAGTGTTTGTAGGGTTTTCTATTTTTTCCTCCTCTCTTTTTTTTGTAAGGTAATAAGGGGAGTAATGCAGCGGAAAATTTAAAATTTTATTACCTTAGCCATAGATCTCTTTGATGTAATCTATACGATTAAAGGGTGTTTAGCACAAATACCTCAAGCATAGAAGGTTTCTATACTTCAAAGGGCAAGATCCTATTTGATGAAGGTGTTGATCTACCATGAAAAGCCCTCCAAGTGTAGAGCCTCCAACGGTATTCACACGAACATGATCTTTAGGAACCTTTGGCCTTGCTTGCCTTGCCTTTTGAGTGCTAGCTTCCCTTGAATGATTCATGAAGAACACAAGAAGAAGAAAGAAACCCTAACCTGTTAGGAAGAAAGAGGGTGGCATTTTTCTTGGGAAGAGAAACGCCTCTCATGCTCTCAATTTTTCTCTCTCTAGATTTTGTGTTGTGTTTCATCAATCTTTCAAGAGTCAAGGCATGGACTTATTTATAGATGTAGTATCCTAGTCTTTAAGGAAACAAGAGCAATTGGAAACCAAGAAGGTTTAGGAAGCTTACCTTAAGCTAATCCTATTCCTTTAGGAAACCTATTCCAAAAAGAAACCAAATAGCTTCTTAATTCCTTTTAGGAAACTAATTTCCATCAAGACTTAGAATATTTATAAATAAGTCCTTTAAGTTAATTTATCACATAAATTAACCCCATAAGTATCTTATACTTATCGTAATAACAATTTAACCCAAAGACCATGTTCTTATTGTGTGTGACCCATTAGGTTCCATTCACGTTGGCAATAAGTACAAATTATAACTCATTAATGAATTAATTAAGAGCCAGATAAATTAACACTTCAATTTATCATTAATTCACTAATTAATTAATTTGCACTTATAGATCATGAGTGACGTCCAGCAATGCATCATTGTTAGTGTATGCCCTAAAACCAAGATGGTTTAAGGTGTTTTATATTTACACTTATTTATGTTATATTTATTCATGTGGTATTTTTCTTTATCATCTATACTTGTATTTCCATGTTACTTGTTTAATTGATAAAGTCCTTAGAATATTGATTGTGTATTAGAGATTGTAAGGGGTTACAATTATGAGACTCTAATACATAAAGTCATATTCTTAAATATCCCTAGTCATAGTATTAATGAGATTGGACATCATTAATACGGATAGACTAGCACATACTTTGCCTCTACTTATGGTAAGTAGTAGTTGATCTCATTGACTATGGTGTGCGTGACACTTAAGCTGGTATGTGGATGCTTGTTTGAGAACAAGTTCATTGGGTTGATCCGCCAAGAGTTTTAACTATAGTGCCAATGGTTAAACTCTTAATGGCAATGGTGTAAGTGATCCTTTGACTTGAGATTACCATAGTATCTTGAGTGTGGATTGCTATACTTTGACTCTATTCCTCGGTGCCTGTAAAAGGGTAGCTCATAGGTTAGAGATTGGGTATAGTTTGAAGCATGGAAAGATAGTGAGTAATCAATATAGGATTCACCACTCCTTAATAGGAGAGTATATCCCTATATGGCCACTTGTTGGAAATGTTAACTCATAAATCTTCTGCAGAAGTGATAGTATAACTTGGAAGTAGTTTCAAGGTTTTTACATCATGGAGAGTTATATTTCCGGAACAAGAGAATATATATTAGTCATTATTAAAGTATGCACTATACTTTTAGACTAATTGGGATATAGTGTGGTGAAAGGATATTAATTACACGATAACATTGTCATTGAAGGGTATGGTCTACCATATGACTTTCCTATTCACTTGGGTGGTCATGATGCATTGCTAGACGCCACTCATGATCTATAAGTATGAATTGATTAATTAGTGAATTAATGATAAATTAAAAGTGTTTAATTTATCTAGCTCAATTAATGAGTTATAATTTATACTTATTGCCAACGTGAATGGAACCTAATGGGTCACACACATAAAGAACAAAATCTTTGGGTTAAAATGTAATAAAGATAAGTATGAGATACTTATGGGGTTAATTTATGAGATAAATTAACTTAAAGGACTTATTTATAAATATTCTAAGTCTTGCAGGAAATTTGTTTCCTAAAAGAAATAAAGTAACTAATTAGTTTCCTTATGGAATAGATTTCCTAAAGGAGAAGGATTAGCTTAAAGTAAGTTACCTAAACCTTCTTGGTTTCTAATTAGCCTTATTTCCTAAAAGACTAGAATACTACCTCTATAAATAGGTTTATGCTTTGACTCTTGAATTGTTGTTGCAACACAAAAAGAAAAATTAGTGAGAGAAAATTATTGAAAGATAAGCACGCCTCTTTCTCTCTCTCTTGGCGTCTCTCTCTCTCTCTCCTAAGGGTTAGGGTTTTTCTTCTTCTTGTGTTCTTAAATAATTCAAGGGAGCTAGCACTCAAAAGTCAAAGCAAGCAAGCCTACAAGGTTCCCAAAGAAGTTGTTCGTGTGGATATCGTTAGAGGCTCTACGCTTGGAGGGCTTTTCGTGGTAGATCAAACATCTTCTTCCAAGGATCTTTGCCTAGAAGCATAGAAATCTTCTGTGCTTAAGGTAATCTTCATGCAAACCCCCTTGTAAATCATATAGATATGTCAAAGAGATCCATGGTTAAGGTAATAAATTTTTATTTTTCCGCTGCGTTACCTATGCTATTACCTTACAGTGGTATCAGAGCCTTCTTTGATTATATCTATATGTTTTGTGTTTATTTAATTGTCATAAATATGGATGGTTTGTTCTTGACGATATTTGTCTCAAAATTGTTTTAGAAAAATCAAGAGTTTGATTTTTAAGAAAAGTTCTTGATTGTTTAAAAGTGTTTTAAATAATTAAGATAAGTTCTTAAGGTTGTTTTTATGGTTTCTAAATTGTTTTTGATGTGCTAAAAGGGTTTTAACATGTTATGATTCAAAAGAGTTTTGAAAAACGCTAAAGAATTTCAAAGATCGTATTTTCTGGACACAAACCGCGCGAAAACTCGCGCGCGTTTTGACTCGCGGTCAAAATCCCGTAACTTCTGTCCACAAACCGCGGATGAAACCGCGCACGGTTTGTCGCGCGGGTTACAAACCGCGGATGAACCCGCGCACGTTTTGTCGCGCGGGTTGTAGGCAGAATCCTAGCGGGATTTTTCCTAAATTTTTGGAAAAACGCGAATTTTGATAATTTCTCTGTTAAAACACTTTACAATTTTAATTGTTAAGATTTGGAGAGTTAAAATTTGGAAACCTATACCTTCTATAACTATATTTTTGAGACAAATAAATTTCAAGAGCATTAATCTAATTTATTTAGACCATATGATTTATGACTAGAATTAAATAAATCAATTTATTTAATTGTTAAATAGTATGATGGCATGGTGGATGATTATGGACTAGACCAATGTGATTGAATGGTTATTACTTCTTTTATGGTTGGCTTGTATTGGTTTTATAAATAGGGCCTGCGAGTCCTTCCCTCTCTATTTTCTGATGTAATTCTCTTCTCACCTAAACTCCCCTCGAATGTAACTCGAGGTTTCTTGATCAATACTTGTAATGTACAAAGTATAGGTTAGGAATAGGTTTATTTTAAATTGTTTAGACTAGAATTACATATGTAATGTACAAGAAGATGGAGGTGGCACCAAGGAGCAACCAAGGAGGCGCATCAAGGAGTTGAGACGTCCCCTAGGAATTTTTAACCAAATATTTTCTTCAAGGCTCGAAGAAAATATTATTAGTTAAAGTCCATAATCATCCACGTTTATTATGCTTTTATTTTATATGATTGATATATTTTAATTGCATAATATGTTGAGACATTAATATTTAAACTAAAATCCCTCAATATCAAATATTAAGTCATCTATTTAAGTTGCCTTCCATTATTATAACAAAAACGATGAGTTCCTATTAAGGTTGACACGTTGGCCTCCGTCAAGGTCACCTTACTCGGAATATGTTTTTGTTATGAGATATGATCTCTGAATAATGGGTTTGACTTAACAAAAATTACATAACGAGTTTGGCCTCCGTCAATGTTATGATATTTTTGAGGCAAAGTTGGGTAATACATAAGATGTAATTTTCAAAGAGTTGATACCCAACTATCTAGGAGTCACAAGAGTTGTGATTGATAAAAAGTTATCTACCTAATCGAATTTATCTTTGGGGCATTGGCCTCCGTCAAACCCAAAGCTAATTAGATGGGATCCTAGCCCACTAGAAATCTCCAACGGATTTCCGAATCAATATCGAGGGTTATTGATTTGAAGTAAAATAGTGGGAGCAAACCAAATAAATTTACGAATCCACATTTTTGGTTTGCATATATAACATAAAACAAATACTTATTTTCTGTCTTTACTTTTTGTAGAATGTCTAACGTGAATTTGCGACCGATTCTTGACAACAAACTCAATGAAACCAACTTTGAGGATTGGAATATTAATTTGAGAATTGTTCTCAAACATGAAAAAATTGAGTATGTCCTCGATAAACCCATGCCACCTCCTCCACCCGCTACTGCATCACCTGAGGACATAGATGCATATGAGATGCACAAAGCCGACAATGATGCTGCAACATGTATCATGTTAGCTTCTATGACCCCGGCATTGCAAAAGCAACATCTTAAGATGGATGCTCCGTCCATGATTGTGCACTTAAAAGAAATGTTCGACGCACAAGCTAGGACCGAGAGGTATGAGACCTCAAGGGAGCTTTATCAATGCAAGATGGCAGAGGGAACTTCAGTGACTACCCATGTACTGAAGATGATCGGGCTGATTGAAAAGTTAGCTGATCTGGGACACGTCTCTGACAATGAGTTAAGTATTGACTTAATTCTTCAGTCCCTCCCTGAGAGCTATTCACAATTCATTCTGCACTTCAACATGCGAAAAGTTGAGTGCACGTTGACTGAATTGATGAACATGCTCAAGACTGCTGAGCCTAATCTTAAGAAGGAGAAGGGCACCGTTATGCTTGTCTCGGGCTCCAAGAAAAAGAAGCCCAATTCTGGGCTTAAGAAGTCCAAGAAGAAGAGAACTAAGCCTAAGGGTGGGGTCAAGAAGGACAAACCCAAGGGCACATGCTTCCATTGCGGACAAGATGGGCATTGGAAGAGGAATTGCAAGGCCTACCTTGACTCTCTGAAGTCAAAGAAGCTTGGTGAAGCTTCAACCTCTGGTATGTTTATGATTGAGATTAATTTATCTACTAACCAAGACTCATGGGTATTAGATACCGGATCTGGATCTCATATTTGTAATAATATGCAGGGTCTTAAAGATAGTAGAACTCTAGCAAAGGGAGAGGTTAAGCTGCGCGTGGGGAATGGAGCAAGAGTTGCTGCATTAGCCGTAGGAACCTATGTACTCTCTTTGCCTACTGGGCTTATTTTAGAATTAAGAAACTGTTATTTTGTTCCCGTACTTACAAAGAACATCATTTCTATCTCATTGTTAGATTTGGATGGATTTACCATCATTCAAAGGAATAAAAGTTGTTCTTTTTCACGTGATGGTATTACTTATGGTACTGGTACATTATTTAATGGTTTATATATTCTAGATGAAGAAAAGTCCATTCTCAACATAAACACCAAGAAACAAAAATTAGATATTGTTAACCAAACATACCTTTGGCATTGTAGACTTGGTCATGTAAATGAGAAACGCATATCCAAGTTACATAAAAATGGATACTTGGACTCATTTGATTATGAATCATTTGGGACATGTGAATCTTGTTTACTTGGCAAGATGACCAAGACACCTTTTACTGGAAAGGGTGAACGTGCCAGTGATCTTCTTGGGCTTATACATACTGATGTTTGTGGCCCAATGTCGATCCATGCTAGAGGTGGTTTCTCCTACTTCATCACTTTCACGGATGACCATTCTAGATATGGTTATGTGTTTCTAATGAAGCACAAATCCGAGGCTTTTGAAAAGTTCAAAGTCTTTAAAGCTGAAGTTGAGAAACAACTTGGCAAGAGTATCAAAACACTTAGATCTGATCGAGGTGGAGAATACTTAAGTCAAGAGTTCCAACAATATCTAGAGGAAAATGGGATTATTCCTCAATGGACTCCTCCATACACGCCACAACTAAATGGTGTGTCTGAAAGGAGAAATCGTACTCTATTAGATATGGTACGTTCTATGATGAGCCATGCATCACTTCCTAGTTCGTTTTGGGGATATGCCTTAGATTCCGCCTCCTATATACTCAACCGTGTTCCATCAAAATCTGTTGATACCACACCTTATGAGATTTGGTATGGTAAGAAACCAAATCTTAATCATTTAAAGGTTTGGGGTTGTTCTGCTTATGTGAAGCGGAACATGTCAGACAAGCTAGAGGCTAAGTCTGACAAATGCTTGTTTGTGGGATATCCTAGAGAGAGTCGTGGATATTACTTCTACAATCCCCTTGAACAAAAGGTGTTTGTTTCAAGACATGCTACTTTTCTAGAAAAATTGTTTATTCTTGAAAGAAGTAGTGGGGGTAAAGTAGAACTTGAAGAAATTCAAGAACCACAAAGTAGTCAACAGTTGGAACAAGAGCTTACGCCACATGTTGATGAGGCGCAGTCGGAAGCTCAAGTTACACAAGAACTTCGTAGATCTAGTAGAACACGTTATGCTCCTGAGAGATATGGATTTCTCATAAGTGAGAGCAATGATGTGTTAGTCATAGATGATGACGATCCTACTAGTTACGAAGAAGCTATGTCTAATGTAGACTCTTTGAAGTGGCGCGAAGCCATGAAATCCGAAATGGATTCCATGTACGAGAACAAGGTATGGACCTTGGTCGAGCCACCTGAAGGGATAAAACCTATAGGGTGCAAGTGGGTCTTTAAAAGAAAGACTGACATGGATGGTAACATTGTTACCTATAAAGCAAGGTTAGTGGCAAAAGGTTATAAACAAAGGCAAGGAATTGACTTTGAAGAAACTTTTTCGCCGGTAGCTATGCTTAAATCCATAAGGATTTTGCTTGCGATAGCTGCTTATTATGACTATGAGATTTGGCAAATGGATGTCAAGACTGCATTCCTTAACGGAAATTTGCAAGAGGATGTGTACATGACACAACCTGAGGGTTTTGACTCCATTGATAGTCATAAGGTATGTAAGCTACAAAAGTCCATTTATGGACTCAAGCAAGCTTCGAGGAGTTGGAACATTCGTTTTGATGAGACAATCAAAGAGTTTGGTTTTCTTAAGAACGAAGACGAGCCTTGTGTATACAAGAAGGTGAGTGGGAGCGCTGTCGTTTTCTTAATACTTTATGTGGATGACATACTGTTGATGGGAAACGACATACCTTTATTACAAACTATAAAGGTATGGCTGTCCAAAAGTTTCTCCATGAAAGATCTAGGAGAGGCAACCTATATTCTGGGAATTAGGATCTATAGAGATAGATCCAAGAGGTTGCTTGGTCTCAGTCAATCGACATACATAGACAAGATGCTAAAGAGGTTTAGCATGGAGCAATCGAAGAAGGGGTACTTACCTATGAGACATGGGATTACTCTTTCAAGAGACATGTGTCCTAAAACACCTGTCGAGATTGATAGCATGCAAAAGATTCCTTATGCCTCGGCAATAGGATCCATTATGTATGCTATGCTATGTACGAGACCCGACGTCTCCTATGCTCTAAGTGTTACGAGTAGATTCCAAGCTAACCCTGGTGAGGGTCACTGGGTAGCTGTCAAGAGTATTCTTAAGTACTTGAGAAGAACTAAAGAATTATTCTTGGTTTATGGAGGACACACTTTGGAAGTGTGTGGTTTCACTGATGCGAGTTTTCAGTCTGACAAGGATGATAGTAAGTCGCAGTCTGGATTTATATTCACGTTAAATGGTGGTGCTGTGAGCTGGAAGAGTTCGAAGCAAGAAACTACCGCTGATTCTACAACTGAAGCCGAGTACATTGCTGCTTCTGAAGCTGCAAAAGAGGCTGTTTGGATCAAAAAGTTCGTCACCGAGCTAGGAGTGGTTCCTTCCATTGTTGATCCTATACCTTTGTATTGTGACAACAATGGTGCCATCGCCCAAGCAAAGGAACCTAGGTCTCATCAACGATCCAAACATGTACTTAGGCGCTACCATCTTATTAGAGAAATAGTTGGTAGGAATGATGTAAAGATAGAAAAGGTTCCCACTGATGACAATATAGCTGATCATCTCACTAAGGCCTTGTCCCAGAAAAAGCATGATACTCATGTAAATGCTTTTGGCCTAAAACAAATGAGTGATTGGTTTTAGTGCAAGTGGGAGTTTGTTAGTGTATGCCCTAAAACCAAGATGGTTTAAGGTGTTTTATATTTACACTTATTTATGTTATATTTATTCATGTGGTATTTTTCTTTATCATCTATACTTGTATTTCCATGTTACTTGTTTAATTGATAAAGTCCTTAGAATATTGATTGTGTATTAGAGATTGTAAGGGGTTACAATTATGAGACTCTAATACATAAAGTCATATTCTTAAATATCCCTAGTCATAGTATTAATGAGATTGGACATCATTAATACGGATAGACTAGCACATACTTTGCCTCTACTTATGGTAAGTAGTAGTTGATCTCATTGACTATGGTGTGCGTGACACTTAAGCTGGTATGTGGATGCTTGTTTGAGAACAAGTTCATTGGGTTGATCCGCCAAGAGTTTTAACTATAGTGCCAATGGTTAAACTCTTAATGGCAATGGTGTAAGTGATCCTTTGACTTGAGATTACCATAGTATCTTGAGTGTGGATTGCTATACTTTGACTCTATTCCTCGGTGCCTGTAAAAGGGTAGCTCATAGGTTAGAGATTGGGTATAGTTTGAAGCATGGAAAGATAGTGAGTAATCAATATAGGATTCACCACTCCTTAATAGGAGAGTATATCCCTATATGGCCACTTGTTGGAAATGTTAACTCATAAATCTTCTGCAGAAGTGATAGTATAACTTGGAAGTAGTTTCAAGGTTTTTACATCATGGAGAGTTATATTTCCGGAACAAGAGAATATATATTAGTCATTATTAAAGTATGCACTATACTTTTAGACTAATTGGGATATAGTGTGGTGAAAGGATATTAATTACACGATAACATTGTCATTGAAGGGTATGGTCTACCATATGACTTTCCTATTCACTTGGGTGGTCATGATGCATTGCTAGACGCCACTCATGATCTATAAGTATGAATTGATTAATTAGTGAATTAATGATAAATTAAAAGTGTTTAATTTATCTAGCTCAATTAATGAGTTATAATTTATACTTATTACCAACGTGAATGGAACCTAATGGGTCACACACATAAAGAACAAAATCTTTGGGTTAAAATGTAATAAAGATAAGTATGAGATACTTATGGGGTTAATTTATGAGATAAATTAACTTAAAGGACTTATTTATAAATATTCTAAGTCTTGCAGGAAATTTGTTTCCTAAAAGAAATAAAGTAACTAATTAGTTTCCTTATGGAATAGATTTCCTAAAGGAGAAGGATTAGCTTAAAGTAAGTTACCTAAACCTTCTTGGTTTCTAATTAGCCTTATTTCCTAAAAGACTAGAATACTACCTCTATAAATAGGTTTATGCTTTGACTCTTGAATTGTTGTTGCAACACAAAAAGAAAAATTAGTGAGAGAAAATTATTGAAAGATAAGCACGCCTCTTTCTCTCTCTCTTGGCGTCTCTCTCTCTCTCTCCTAAGGGTTAGGGTTTTTCTTCTTCTTGTGTTCTTAAATAATTCAAGGGAGCTAGCACTCAAAAGTCAAAGCAAGCAAGCCTACAAGGTTCCCAAAGAAGTTGTTCGTGTGGATATCGTTAGAGGCTCTACGCTTGGAGGGCTTTTCATGGTAGATCAAACATCTTCTTCCAAGGATCTTTGCCTAGAAGCATAGAAATCTTCTGTGCTTAAGGTAATCTTCATGCAAACCCCCTTGTAAATCATATAGATATGTCAAAGAGATCCATGGTTAAGGTAATAAATTTTTATTTTTCCGCTGCGTTACCTATGCTATTACCTTACAATCATGACCACCCAAGTGAATAGGAAAGTCATATGGTAGACTACACCTATCAATGACAATGTTACCGTGTAATTAATATCCTTTCACCACACTATATCCTAATTAGTCTAAAAGTGTAGTGCTCACTCTTTAAATGACTAATTAATGATTTCTTGTTCCCGAAATATAACTTTCCATAAAAGTATAACCTTGAAACTCTTTCAAGTCATACTTTCACTTTTGCGCAAAAGATTCTTTAAGTCATATTTCAACAAGTGGCCAATCCGGGATATACTCTTCTTTAATAAGGAGTGGTGAATCCTATATCGATTATTCACTATCCTTCCATGCTTCATACTATACCAAATCTCTACCGTATGGGCTACTCTTTTACGAGCACCGAGCAATAGAGTCAAAGCATAGCAATCCACACTCAAGATACGATGATAATCTCAAGTCTAAGGATCACTTACACCATTGCCATTAAGAGTATAATTCATAAGCACTATGAATAGTAACTCTTGGCGGATCAATTCAATGAACTTGTTCCCTAACAAGCATCCACATACCAGCTTAGGTGTCACATACACCATAGTTGACGAGATCAACTACTACTTACCATAAGTAGAGGCAAAGTATGTGCTAGTCTTCCCATATTAATGATGTCCAATCTCATTAATACTATGACTAGGGATATTTAAGAATATAACTTTATGTGTAATAAGAGTCTCATCATTGTAACTCTTACAATCTCTTATACACAGTTAATATTCTATGGATTTTATCAAATAAACAAGTAATATTAATGACAAGTATTAAATGACAAAGAAAATGTCACATATACAAGTATAACACGAAATAAGCGTAATAAAAATCCCAAAAACCAACTTGGTTTTAGGGCATACACTAACATTTTTTTGCTGATTAAAAGGGGTATTTATAGACCACTTGTCTTGTTGGCCAAGAATGCTATAAAATAACGAAAACGCCACCGGTATAAAAAATATTAATTTTATTTAAAAAATATTTTTAAACCCCAAAAATTAAAAATTAATACAAAGAAACGAAAAAAATCTCTAAAATTTTCAAAAATAATTCAAAGTAGATTTCAAAAAATAAAAGCTAGAGCTTAAAGCTGATAAAAACGCGCTCGGGGTGTAAAATGACGATTTTGCCCCTGGACAACGAAAATACACAAAAAATACATATTAGCCTTAAAAAATTATAAAAAATTAAAAGTAAGTTTAAAAAATTAGAAAATGCCTTTACGACTCAAAAATTGATGAAAAATAAATTTTTAACTGTACAATGACGATTTTGCCCCTAGATAATAAAAATTCACAAAAAAATAGCTATCAACTTTGAAAAATTATCAAAAATTAAAAATAAGTTTAAAACCCTAGGAAATGCATTTACGACTCAAAAATTGATGAAAAATGAATTTTAACTGTACAATGACAATTTTGCCCATGGACAATGAAAATTCACAAAAAAATAGCTATCAACTTTGAAAAATTATCAAAATTAAAAATACGTTTCAAACCCTAGGAAATGTATTTACGACTCAAAAATTGATGAAAAATGAATTTTAACTGTACAATGATGATTTTGCCCCTGGACAATGAAAATTCACAGAAAAATAGCTATCGACTTCGAGAAATTACCAAAAATTACAAATAAGCTTAAAACCCTAGGAAATGTATTTACAACTCAAAAATTGATGAAAAATGAATTTTAACTATACAATAACGATTTTGCCCCTGGACAATGAAAATTTACAAAAAAATAGCTATTTACCTCAAAAAATTATCAAAAATTAAAAATAATCTTAAAACACTAGAAAATGCATTTATGACTCAAAAATTGATGAAAAATGAATTTAATTTGTAAAATGATGATTTTGCCCTTGGACAATGAAAATTCCCAGAAAAAATAGTAATTGTCTCCGAAAAAATCAAAAAAATTTAGAAACATGCTTAAAGAATTAGAAAAATAAATTTGAAACAAAAAAATGAGCTAAAATAGTGTTCGTGAGGCGAAATTACCATTTTGCCTTTGTTCTAGGAAAAATATAAAAAATACCAATTAAATCTAGAAAAATCATAAGAAATTAACAAATTCACATGAAAGTAAAAATATGAATTTAAAACTCCCAAAAGCTTATAGAAAAATATTTACAGATAAAATTACTATTTTGCCCCCCAGATTATTAAAAAAATAAAAAATAAAAATTTGGCCCAAAAAGTGCAAACATTCTCCAATGTTTGAAAATAAATGGTGTGTCAAAATTTGGTGTCTGCACAGCCAATAGTTCGTTGAAAATCCATTCAAAAAATGGTGTAAAGATATAAAGATTTCCCAACATTTCACTTCGATTGGTCACCTTCAAGCCAATGGACAAGTCGAGAACTCTAATAGTACACTACTTCACGGTTTGAAAACTCAGCTCCACTGAGCTCGCACAACATGGGTAGACTACCTGCCAAATGTCTTATGGGCCTATTGCACCACTCTAAGAATGGCCACCAAAGAAACACCTATTTCATTAACATATGGGGCTAAGGCAATGGTACCAGCAAAAGTCCCTGTCCCAAGCCTAAGAATTAGTGCTTATGTTGCTGAACAAAACAATGAGACTTAGTGATTGTGAGGATTATGTACTATAAAAATTTGGCAAAATTTACACAAATAAGTAATAAAATTTATAACCTAATACCCTTTTTCGCAAGTGCACGGGTCAATTGTAGTAGGGAAAGTATTAGGGTCGATCCCACGAGAAAGCAAGAATTAGCAAGTACCAAAGCTATTAACTTGCTGTATTATCTAGAAAATACATCAAATAGATGGTGTGTAAAATAAGAAAATTCAAGCACTTGAAATACAACAAATGGAAGAAATTCACAAAGACAAGTAATAGGGTTTAGAATTTACTAATTGTCACTAATATGAGTGAATGAATTAACACCTTGCTATGTTAATCTTGTCTTGCTTAGGGTTGCAACTCCATATGAAATCAAGATTTGTTTTCACAATGAATTGACTAGAGTTCAATTTTGTTCATGATGAACTCTTGTGAAATGCATGAATTGTGGTATTAAACAACCTCAATCCACCTACTTGTACAACTATTTGCATGTGTATACATCATAGGTTTCATCTACCATTTTCCAATGTTAGAAGTACTTCTAATGTCAAATAACATCTAAATGATTTGCAATAGTTGATCAAGCTCCTAAAAATGTTGAATCTTGATAGATGAACAAGCAAATACAATTTACTAAATACAAATGTTGAAGATAGGTGCTTTGTTTCATAAAACCCAGGTTAAAGAATCACATAAAATTTGCAATTTTGTGGATTCTCATGGTTGGGACTACAATTTACTACATCAATGGCTTCTTGATGACATTTGCTCTAAGATAATGAAGCTTCCACCACCAGGCTCTGATGATGAAGATAGGTGCTTTTGGTCCTTGACTCATTCTGGTCAATTCTCTGTATCTTCAGCCTATCACTTGGTAAGGAGATCTAAGCCCTCTTCTTTTGTCTTTGGGAATATTTGGCATGCTAATATTCCAAAGAAAATTTCTATATTCATGGTAGGATTGTTGCTCAATAAGTTACTTGTGGATGCTTCTCTAATTCACTTTGGGTTTCATGGGCCCTCAAAATGTGCATGTTGTAGTTTGGCTAAGGAAGAAACTTCAAATCATCTATTTTGTTTAAGTGACTTGGCCATGCATATATGGAATTTCTTTGGAGCTTCTTGTGGTGTGCATGTTGTTGGTCATGGGATTAGGTCTATCTTGTTATCTTGGTGGTTAAAAAATTCCACCAATATTTATGTTGCTTTTATTTGGAAGATTTTGCCAAGTTTTATATGCTGGAATATTTGGAAGATAAGAAACAGAGCTAGATTTGATGGGGAGGATTTTCATACTTCTCAAGTTATATCTAATATTTTTCGAGATGTGACAGAAGTTTTTAAGATTCGTTTTCCTAATGCTTCTTGGGATGGTACCGCATGGCATAATTTTTATTTTTCAGTGGATTGTTTAAAATAGCTTTATTCTTTCAAGTTGGTAAGATGTTTGAAGCCCAATATTTCTATTTACAAATTAAAAACTGATGGTTGCTCTAAGGGTAACCCAGGGATAAGTAGGGGCGAAGGTATTTTACGTGATATGCATGGCCAGATGATATTTGCTTTTGCTATATTCTTGGGTGTGGCCACTAGTGTTCAAACTGAAGCACGTGCTTTACTCTTTGGGATTGAACAATGTATGCAACGAGGTATTACAGGCTTCCAGGTTGAAGTTGATTCTTTACTGCTAGCTAGTATTTTTCAAAATAATGTTCAGGCACCATGGTCTATCTTAGATGAAGTGGACAAGATTAAAAAGGGTGGTGGTTTTTTTATCTATTATGCATTGCTTTTGGGAGGCTAATAGAGTTGATGATCTCTTATCAAATGTTGGGTGCAAAGGAAATGGTTATTCAATTTACTCATTTGAAATGGAGCTTCCAAAACTGGCAAGGGGAGAGCTTTGAGTAGATAGATTTGGTTTTCCTTCTATTAGACCTTGTAGAAAATAAGCATGTAAGGGAGAAAGTAATCCTAATTTAATTTTTATTTTTTATTTACTCATGTGCCATTAGAGGTAAGGTTTACGTCCCCCTCTTGTTTTTTAATTTTACATTAATAAAATTTGGGAGTGGTGACCCCCCTCGTGTACGAGGTTAGCCCAAAAAAAATACATGTTATACCAAGTATAATAACATTCAAATCATATAATTAGCTTTATCTAACCCTAAGACATGTATTTAGTTAAACATAGCTTGCATGAATAACATATGCAAGAAACAACTCATCTACAAGTAGGAAAATAAAGAGCTAAGATAAGAAATGCTCATAGCAATTGTAGAGTATTCTCTTAGCTTTAAATGTAAGAAGAATCATCTCAATCCAGTATTTGTAGCTCAAGTTATTGCCAAAATACTAAAATGTGTCATTGTTGCCGATGCCTAGTTTTCTCTAATTCTACACTTCCATTGCTTCTTTGCACTTCTCTTTTGCTTGTTATTCCCCTTATGCCCTTGCCCTTGAGAATTTTTGTGATGTTGACCCTTTAATTCCATGGTGAATTTGTTGAAGAAATTTACCAAAAGATGAGCAAAACAATCCTCCAAGTTTGAATGTAAAAGTTGTTCCATTAAACTCCTAATTCAATCATCTTTGAATCTACCATGAATGTGAAATTTTGAGTTCCAATTGATCCAAATTATGATTGAATGTATAAAACATTCAAGATTGTACAAAGATTGTGCATTAATTTGCTCAAAATATAAATTTTGCTTCAAAACCATAAAAATCGAGTAAAAACCCTAATTTTTGAAAAATTCTTCAAATGGAAGAACAATTATAAAATTGAGCCATTTTTATATTAAATACTTAAACATACTAAAAACACACGAAAAATATATATAAAATACTATGCTAAAATAGGTAAAATTATCACTTATCACTCAACATTACATGAAGAACTGGACTTAGACTTGCTGGATGAAAGAAGTGAAATTGCCACATTGAGAATGGCTTTGTATAAAAATATTATAACTCAGCATTACAATGCCCATGCCAAAAATTTGTTCTTCAAACCAGGTGATCTCGTATTTAGAAAAGACGAGGTAAGCTGAGCTAAGCCCTTAGGCAAATTAAATCAGAAATGGGAAGGACCTTATCAAGTAGCTGAGGCCAACAAGATGAGACCCTGGTACCTCGGACATAGCATGCCAAGGAATTATTATTAGGATTCAACTAAGTCTCTGTTCTCCTTATTTTATTATGATTCATTTAGCCGAGTTCATTAATGTATTTCTTTATTCATTTATTTTTATTTTTCTCCAAGCTCAGTATTTATGTTGTTGAAAATAAACATACGGGGCAAAGGATATGGTATGATAACAATACAAGTTCAGACAATTGAAAATATAAGATACTATATGTTCAGAATAGAAATGGGATTTCATTAACAAGAATAAAAAAGTACAAGTCTTTAAAAGAGACAGAAAATTTCCAAGTACAAAAAGTTGAGACGAGCACTCTACGTAGGCATTGATGCCTGGCTTATCCCTGCTACAGGTTCTTGAATAACTAATCAATCACCGTTGTATTGTTGGCAAGTTGTTCCTCAATAGTTGTAGTTTCAACAATTTTAATCCTGGTAGCCTCTTCCTTGTTCCCATCTTCAACATTCTCTTCATCTTCTTCATCCTCGTCTTGAGATGTGATGGCCCATTTGTTAAATTTTTTTCTAACTTCTTGAAGGTCAGCTCTTGCCATTAGACCTTCAACCATCAAGGTTGTAGTTGTTGCTTTCTTTCAGTAGCTTGGCATCTTTTTTTGAAATAAATTCTATTGCTACATTGATCGCATTTGTGAAGCCAACCATATATGTAGGTTGGATTAGTTTGACAAGATCTTTCTTAAACTCCTCGAAGTTGAAGTGATCTTTTATTGTGTCCTTCTTCACCTGTTGAATCTGAACCTCCAACTCAGCTATTCTCTTCTTAGATTCTTCCTTCACCTTTTTGTTTCTTTCTTGATCCACTTTTAATGTCGAGTCAAGTGAGCTAGGCTAGGAATTTCGCCTTGTATTTCTCTAAGATTGCCCTATTTTTAGCTTCCTCGACAATGCTTTTTAATTTGACAATCTACGCCAGCTGCTCTTGAAGATTTTTTTTTATTTTTGTTTAGCATGTTGCATTTCTTATGAATTTGAACTCCTGGCAATAAGCTCAGCTACAAAAGCGTTGATCTACAGTGTTAATTGTTATTGTTATTGTTAGTATTATTGTTCGTTTGATCAAGAAAATAAAAGATTTTTTAACTTACCAAGGCTACATCCTGAACAAAACGATCTATCAAATTAGAAGTTGACAGCTTCTGCATATAGTAGGCATCTCGAGGAGAGATATCATGACGTAGGTGTTCCCGGGCATTAGTTGGGAAGGCAAGTCAGTCGTTGGCACCAATCTTCCTAGTTCAGGTAGAAACGCCCAGTTGCATGAGCAGCAATAGAAGTAATTAGGATCATGGGGTTTTATGTAAACCCTAGAAGGTTGTTTTGAGATGCTGGGAGTAGATGTAACATCGAAGGTCGGCTATGGAGTAGCTTGTGGCATCTCAGTAATGGATGAAGAGATTTGAGATGGCGGCTGAGCTATAGTCACCACTACAGTTGAGGCCTTGCTTGGCCCCATCAAAAGCTTCGGCTACTTTGGTTGTTTTTTTCTGATCAAAGCTCGTTGGTGGTCGTGCGCTTTTGGCTCTTTTTAACCAGTCCTTCTGAGCTAGACACTAAGTCAATCACGTCGGATATTGCAAAACACTAAATACTAATATTTTAGTTGCTTATGTTAATTTATAAATAAAGAGGGAAGAAAATTACAATATCTCCCTATTCGAGGTGAGTAGTAGGCCGGGTTCTTTGGAGGGATCGATGCTCAGCTCATCCCCGCCCTAACAAGTATCACCTTGGGATAATACCAGCCGTTCAAGGCAGTCCCATCAGAACCACATTTCTTAATCTTGTCAAACTCCATTTGATGTAATGTCCCCGGAATGGAATTGCTCGAGGCACTAAGTGACCTCCACCAAAATTCCCTTGGGAAGTCATTCGTCAAGATGAAGAAAAATCTCTCCTTCAAGCCTTTGATTGATGAATGTGCATCATCAACCAACTTGGTGCAACCATGACCGAGTGATAGGTGTTTAGGTAGAGTAGTATTTTAGGGTAGTTAAGTAGTGTTTTTTTTTTTTCGGCTAACCTCGTACATAGGGATGGGTGATAAGCAATAAATTACCAATATTATTAGAGTCATTAGTATGTGTTTTAAATATTATTTTAGTATAATTATAGTATTTTTGGCTACAAATGACTCATTTTCCAACAATTGTTAAGAATTAGGGTCTTATTGGATTTAGGGTTTTTGAGGCAAAATTCTTATTTGGACAAATTAATGCACAATTTTTGTGTATAATTGTAGGTTCATTATACTAAAACTTATTTTGAATCAATTGCAGTAAAGGAAAATCAAAGTCAATGGTGATTCAAAGAGATAGAGTTGGATGAACAACTTGAGGGAAAATTTGTGCAAAAATAATGGAAAATCTAATCCTTCATAACAATGCTTGGAAATGCTTGAAAAATGTTTGCACACATGAAGTCCAGCTCAGCAAGAATCAGAAATCAAGTGGGGGCCACAAAGGTGTGATCCGCAGATGGAGATTCTCGGATAAACATCCGTGTATCACCATCCACGTATCATAATACAGCTGGACTTTCTAGGGCATCAACTTGCATCCTCTTCCAGCTAGTTTTTGCAGACATTTTCAGATGAAGATAGGGTTCTGCAAGTGGGAGAATACATCGGAAGCATAAATGAAGACTTTTGTGCTCATTTGGAATCCCCAAGCAAATCTTCATTATTTCCATGCATTAATGATTCATACAAGTTGGAAAATGACATGAGGAACATTTGTCTATAAAAAGAAGTCATTTGTAAGCCTTTGTAACAAGCTTTAGTAGTAGGAAGTAGTTATAGTCTTTAGTTTTATACTTAGCTTGGTAGAGAATTAATAGAATTCTCTTAATCCTTCAATAAAGTGGTGAGGATCATTGTAAGAGACTTTGTAGTGCAATCTTTTGAAAGTGAATAAAGAAGAGGACTAATTCTCATATTGGTTGTGCAATTCTCAAACTCTATCTCTTTTACTTTCAATAGTTGCCATGAATTCTATCTTTGAAGTTGAACTTTTAGTTGTTTCACTAACCATGTTGAACTAAAGGCTTCATCTAGATCATAGATGAAGCTAATGAATCAACAAACATGATTTAACTTCTTGCACTTACTAAGCTTGCATTTGTTTGTTTACTTGTTCAAGTTTTAATACTTGTTTTTGCTTGGCCAACCTAAGCAAGTCATTTAGTTGCTACTTGACATTGAGAGATGCATGTAACAATGGAAAATGAACAAGGTAATGCTTAAGTCTTTCATATGATAATAATGGATGCTTAAGTGAATCACTACAATTCATATTATCATAAGGTTTCATCATGAGAATAGTTGAAATCTTGTCAATTTATAGAGAGATCTAGTTATGACACTTATGGAATTGGATTCTAAACAAAGCAAGATAACACTTAGTGAGTCATTCATGCATAATTCATTAGTGGATTCTATGTTCTAGGCTTCTTTGTATTGAAATTTACATAAGTTCTCAATTGTATACCTACTCTATTGAAGGGACCCCATCTCCATCTTATTTTGATTATGTTTAGATAATAAAAGTTAGTGAAAAAGCTTTAGTAATTGCACGTATTTAATTCCTCGTGGGATTCAACACCTAATACTCCAAATACTACAACTGACCCGTCCACTTGCGGAATAAGTTGGGAGATTAGGTTTTTATTACTTGATTTGTGTGTTTTTGTTCATAATTGTTATACCTAATCTACACCACGTCAAGTTTTTGGCGCCGTTGCCGGGGAATCAAGGCAATACTAAGGCCAAAGCTAACTTTATTAATCTAAACTTTGTTGTATTTATTTGTAAATAATCTTTTTAATTTTGATTTGTAGGTGTATGCATAGGAGCTTACGAGTGGTGCTTCCATTTGACCTAGAGATAGAAAGAACTACACGGAAGGCAAGGAGGCAGAGGCAAGGAGAACAAGCTAAGTTAGAGGAGATTGGTGACACTTCAAGTACATCTCAACCTCAAGAACATCAACAAGAGGTAGCTATGGAGGAGGTAACCCAAAATCCTAACGCTCAAACTCGTTCTTTAAGAGATTTTGCTATGCCGAATCCAACTAGTTCTCACAATAGTATAATTAGACCATCGGTAAATGCAAATAATTTTGAACTTAAGCCGGGACTAATTCAAATGGTTCAACAAAACCAATTTAGGTGGTAATATAAACGAAGATCCATATTTACACTTGCCTAATTTTTTTGAAATTAGTGACACAATAAAATTAAATGGTGCTTCCGAAGATGCCATAAGGCTTAGATTATTTCCATTCTCTTTAAGAGACAAAGCCAAGCAATAGCTTCAATCATTTTCACCAAATACCTTTGCAACTTGGACGGACCTTTCCAAAGCATTTTTGAACAAATATTTCCCACCAGGGAACGCAAGACTCCGTATGGACATAACAAGTTTTAACCAATGCGAAGGAGAATCTCTCTATGAAGCTTGGGAGAGATTTAAGGACTTGATAAGAAAATGTCCACATCGTAGGACTCCCTAATTGATTAATTGTACAAACCTTCTATAATGGACTTAATTATTCAACAAAAATCAATATAAATGCAGTTGCAGGCAGAGCTCTCATGGCAAAGAAAGAAGCCCAAGAATTGATTGAAGAGATGGTGGCAAACCACTACGAATGGACAAATGAAAGAGGTAATCCTAGAAGAACTCAAGGTATGTATGAAATTGATACTTTAGATATGCTTAGAGCTCAAATGCAAACTATGATGAATGTTTTCAATAAGCATGTCTCTAGTAATCAAAATTCATCCAGTGTTGCATATTGTCATTTGTGTGGTGATTCTCATGATCCATCTTTATGTGCATAAGTTCAATATGTCAATAACTATAAGCCTTCTTCTTCTAATAATCCTTTTTCAAACACATACAACCCCGGGTGGAGAAACCATCCAAATCTTGGGTGGAGGGAGCCAAAGATGATAACTCAAC
>CM045553.1:17249963-17278654 GCA_024721245.1 Mitragyna speciosa
TTAAGTTCAAAATTATTTGCATTTACCGATGGTCTAATTATACTATTGTGAGAACTAGTTGGATTCGGCATAGCAAAATCTCTTAAAGAACGAGTTTGAGCGTTAGGATTTTGGGTTACCTCCTCCATAGCTACCTCTTGTTGATGTTCTTGAGGTTGAGATGTACTTGAAGTGTCACCAATCTCCTCTAACTTAGCTTGTTCTCCTTGCCTCTGCCTCCTTGCCTTCCGTGTAGTTCTTTCTATCTCTAGGTCAAATGGAAGCACCACTCGTAAGCTCCTATGCATACACCTACAAAATCAAATAAAATTATTTACAAATCAATACATACAAAGTTTAGATTAATAAAGTTAGCTTTGTCTTTAGTATTGCCTTGATTCCCTGGCAACTGCACCAAAACTTGACTGTGGTGTAGATTAGGTATATCAAATAGAACAAATACACACAATCAAGTAATAAAAACTAATCTTCCAACTTAATCCAGCAAGTGACGGGTCAGTTGTAGTATTTGGAGTATTAGGTGTTGAATCCCACAGAGGAATCAAATATGTGCAATTACTAAGCTTTTTCACTAACTTTTATTATCTAAACATAATCAAAATAAGATGGAGATGGGGTCCCTTCAACAGAGTAGTATACATGATTGAGAACTTATGTAAAATTCAATACAAAGAAGCCTAGAACATAGAATCCACTAATGAATTATGCATGAATGACTCACTAAGTGTTATCTTGCTTTGTTTAGAATCCAATTCCATAAGTGTCATAACTAGATCTCTCTATAAATGACAAGATTTCAACTATTCATCCTGATGAAACCTTATGATAATATGAATTGTAGTGACTCACTTAAGCATCCATTATTCTCATATGAAAGACTTGAAGCATTACCTGTTCATTTTCCATTGTTACATGCATGTCTCAATGTTAAGTAGCAACTAAATGACTTGCTTAGGTTGGCCAAGCAAAAACAAGTATTAAAACTTGAACAAGTAAACAAACAAATGCAAGCTTAGTAAGTGCAAGAAGTTAAATCATGTTTGTTGATTCATTAGCTTCATCTATGATCTAGATGAAGCCTTTAGTTCAACATGGTTAGTGAAACAACTAAAAGTTCAACTTCAAAGATAGAATTTCATGGCAACTATTGAAAGTAAAAGAGATAGAGTTTGAGAATTGCACAACCAATATGAGAATTAGTCCTCTTCTTTTATTCACTTTCAAAAGATTGCACTACAAAGTCTCTTACAATGATCCTCACCACTCTATTGAAGGATTAGAGAATTCTATTAATTCTCTACCAAGCTAAGTATAAAACTAAAGACTATAACTACTTCCTACTACTAAAGCTTGTTACAAAGGCTTACAAATGACTTCTTTTTATAGACAAATGTTCCTCATGTCATTTTCCAACTTGTATGAATCATTAATGCATGGAAATAATGAAGATTTGCTTGGGGATTCCAAATGAGGCACAAAAGTCTTCATTTATGCTTCCGATGTATTCTCCCACTTGCAGAACCCTATCTTCATCTGAAAATGTCTGCAAAAACATAGCTGGAAGAGGATGCAAGTTGATGCCCTAGAAAGTCCAGCTGTATTATGATACGTGGATGGGTGATACACGGATGTTTATCCGAGAATCTCCATCTGCGGATCACACAACTTTGTGGCCCCCACTTGATTTCTGATTCTTGCTGAGCTGGACTTCATGTGTGCAAACATTTTTCAAGCATTTCCAAGCATTGTTATGAAGGATTAGATTTTCCATTATTTTTTGCACAAATTTTCCCTCAAGTTGTTCATCCAACTCTATCTCTTTGAATCACCATTGACTTTTGATTTTCCTTTACTGCAATTGATTCAAAATAAGTTTTAGTATAATGAACCTACAATTATACACAAAAATTGTGCATTAATTTGTCCAAATAAGAATTTTGCCTCAAAAACCCTAATCCAATAAGACCCTAATTCTTAACAATTGTTGGAAAATGAGTCATTTGTAGCCAAAAATACTATAATTATACTAAAATAATATTTAAAACACATACTAATGACTCTAATAATATTGGTAATTTATTGCTTATCACCCATCCCTATGTACGAGGTTAGCCGAAAAAAAAAAAACACTACTTAACTACCCTAAAATACTACTCTACCTAAACACCTATCACTCGGTATGGTTGCACCAAGTTGGTTGATGATGCACATTCATCAATCAAAGGCTTGAAGGAGAGATTTTTTCTTCATCTTGACGAATGACTTCCCAAGGGAATTTTGGTGGAGGTCACTTAGTGCCTCGAGCAATTCCATTCCGGGGACATTACATCAAATGGAGTTTGACAAGATTAAGAAATGTGGTTCTGATGGGACTGCCTTGAACGGCTGGTATTATCCCAAGGTGATACTTGTTAGGGCGGGGATGAGCTGAGCATCGATCCCTCCAAAGAACCCGGCCTACTACTCACCTCGAATAGGGAGATATTGTAATTTTCTTCCCTCTTTATTTATAAATTAACATAAGCAACTAAAATATTAGTATTTAGTGTTTTGCAATATCCGACGTGATTGACTTAGTGTCTAGCTCAGAAGGACTGGTTAAAAAGAGCCAAAAGCGCACGACCACCAACGAGCTTTGATCAGAAAAAAACAACCAAAGTAGCCGAAGCTTTTGATGGGGGCCAAGCAAGGCCTCAACTGTAGTGGTGACTATAGCTCAGCCGCCATCTCAAATCTCTTCATCCATTACTGAGATGCCACAAGCTACTCCATAGCCGACCTTCGATGTTACATCTACTCCCAGCATCTCAAAACAACCTTCTAGGGTTTACATAAAACCCCATGATCCTAATTACTTCTATTGCTGCTCATGCAACTGGGCGTTTCTACCTGAACTGGAAGATTGGTGCCAACGACTGACTTGCCTTCCCAACTAATGCCCGGGAACACCTACGTCATGACATCTCTCCTCGAGATGCCTACTATATGCAGAAGCTGTCAACTTCTAATTTGATAGATCGTTTTGTTCAGGATGTAGCCTTGGTAAGTTAAAAAATCTTTTATTTTCTTGATCAAACGAACAATAATACTAACAATAACAATAACAATTAACACTGTAGATCAACGCTTTTGTAGCTGAGCTTATTGCCAGGAGTTCAAATTCATAAGAAATGCAACATGCTAAACAAAAATAAAAAAAAAATCTTCAAGAGCAGCTGGCGTAGATTGTCAAATTAAAAAGCATTGTCGAGGAAGCTAAAAATAGGGCAATCTTAGAGAAATACAAGGCGAAATTCCTAGCCTACTCACTTGACTCGACATTAAAAGTGGATCAAGAAAGAAACAAAAAGGTGAAGGAAGAATCTAAGAAGAGAATAGCTGAGTTGGAGGTTCAGATTCAACAGGTGAAGAAGGACACAATAAAAGATCACTTCAACTTCGAGGAGTTTAAGAAAGATCTTGTCAAACTAATCCAACCTACATATATGGTTGGCTTCACAAATGCGATCAATGTAGCAATAGAATTTATTTCAAAAAAAGATGCCAAGCTACTGAAAGAAAGCAACAACTACAACCTTGATGGTTGAAGGTCTAATGGCAAGAGCTGACCTTCAAGAAGTTAGAAAAAAATTTAACAAATGGGCCATCACATCTCAAGACGAGGATGAAGAAGATGAAGAGAATGTTGAAGATGGGAACAAGGAAGAGGCTACCAGGATTAAAATTGTTGAAACTACAACTATTGAGGAACAACTTGCCAACAATACAACGGTGATTGATTAGTTATTCAAGAACCTGTAGCAGGGATAAGCCAGGCATCAATGCCTACGTAGAGTGCTCGTCTCAACTTTTTGTACTTGGAAATTTTCTGTCTCTTTTAAAGACTTGTACTTTTTTATTCTTGTTAATGAAATCCCATTTCTATTCTGAACATATAGTATCTTATATTTTCAATTGTCTGAACTTGTATTGTTATCATACCATATCCTTTGCCCCGTATGTTTATTTTCAACAACATAAATACTGAGCTTGGAGAAAAATAAAAATAAATGAATAAAGAAATACATTAATGAACTCGGCTAAATGAATCATAATAAAATAAGGAGAACAGAGACTTAGTTGAATCCTAATAATAATTCCTTGGCATGCTATGTCCGAGGTACCAGGGTCTCATCTTGTTGGCCTCAGCTACTTGATAAGGTCCTTCCCATTTCTGATTTAATTTGCCTAAGGGCTTAGCTCAGCTTACCTCGTCTTTTCTAAATACGAGATCACCTGGTTTGAAGAACAAATTTTTGGCATGGGCATTGTAATGCTGAGTATAATATTTTTATACAAAGCCATTCTCAATGTGGCAATTTCACTTCTTTCATCCAGCAAGTCTAAGTCCAGTTCTTCATGTAATGTTGAGTGATAAGTGATAATTTTACCTATTTTAGCATAGTATTTTATATATATTTTTCGTGTGTTTTTAGTATGTTTAAGTATTTAATATAAAAATGGCTCAATTTTATAATTGTTCTTCCATTTGAAGAATTTTTCAAAATTAGGGTTTTTACCCGATTTTTATGGTTTTGAAGCAAAATTTATATTTTGAGCAAATTAATGCACAATCTTTGTACAATCTTGAATGTTTTATACATTCAATCATAATTTGGATCAATTGGAACTCAAAATTTCACATTCATGGTAGATTCAAAGATGATTGAATTAGGAGTTTAATGGAACAACTTTTACATTCAAACTTGGAGGATTGTTTTGCTCATCTTTTGGTAAATTTCTTCAACAAATTCACCATGGAATTAAAGGGTCAACATCACAAAAATTCTCAAGGGCAAGGGCATAAGGGGAATAACAAGCAAAAGAGAAGTGCAAAGAAGCAATGGAAGTGTAGAATTAGAGAAAACTAGGCATCGGCAACAATGACACATTTTAGTATTTTGGCAATAACTTGAGCTACAAATACTGGATTGAGATGATTCTTCTTACATTTAAAGCTAAGAGAATACTCTACAATTGCTATGAGCATTTCTTATCTTAGCTCTTTATTTTCCTACTTGTAGATGAGTTGTTTCTTGCATATGTTATTCATGCAAGCTATGTTTAACTAAATACATGTCTTAGGGTTAGATAAAGCTAATTATATGATTTGAATGTTATTATACTTGGTATAACATGTATTTTTTTTTGGGCTAACCTCGTACACGAGGGGGGTCACCACTCCCAAATTTTATTAATGTAAAATTAAAAAACAAGAGGGGGACGTAAACCTTACCTCTAATGGCACATGAGTAAATAAAAATAAAAATTAAATTAGGATTACTTTCTCCCTTACATGCTTATTTTCTACAAGGTCTAATAGAAGGAAAACCAAATCTATCTACTCAAAGCTCTCCCCTTGCCAGTTTTGGAAGCTCCATTTCAAATGAGTAAATTGAATAACCATTTCCTTTGCACCCAACATTTGATAAGAGATCATCAACTCTATTAGCCTCCCAAAAGCAATGCATAATAGATAAAAAAACCACCACCCTTTTTAATCTTGTCCACTTCATCTAAGATAGACCATGGTGCCTGAACATTATTTTGAAAAATACTAGCTAGCAGTAAAGAATCAACTTCAACCTGGAAGCCTGTAATACCTCGTTGCATACATTGTTCAATCCCAAAGAGTAAAGCACGTGCTTCAGTTTGAACACTAGTGGCCACACCCAAGAATATAGCAAAAGCAAATATCATCTGGCCATGCATATCACGTAAAATACCTTCGCCCCTACTTATCCCTGGGTTACCCTTAGAGCAACCATCAGTTTTTAATTTGTAAATAGAAATATTGGGCTTCAAACATCTTACCAACTTGAAAGAATAAAGCTATTTTAAACAATCCACTGAAAAATAAAAATTATGCCATGCGGTACCATCCCAAGAAGCATTAGGAAAACGAATCTTAAAAACTTCTGTCACATCTCGAAAAATATTAGATATAACTTGAGAAGTATGAAAATCCTCCCCATCAAATCTAGCTCTGTTTCTTATCTTCCAAATATTCCAGCATATAAAACTTGGCAAAATCTTCCAAATAAAAGCAACATAAATATTGGTGGAATTTTTTAACCACCAAGATAACAAGATAGACCTAATCCCATGACCAACAACATGCACACCACAAGAAGCTCCAAAGAAATTCCATATATGCATGGCCAAGTCACTTAAACAAAATAGATGATTTGAAGTTTCTTCCTTAGCCAAACTACAACATGCACATTTTGAGGGCCCATGAAACCCAAAGTGAATTAGAGAAGCATCCACAAGTAACTTATTGAGCAACAATCCTACCATGAATATAGAAATTTTCTTTGGAATATTAGCATGCCAAATATTCCCAAAGACAAAAGAAGAGGGCTTAGATCTCCTTACCAAGTGATAGGCTGAAGATACAGAGAATTGACCAGAATGAGTCAAGGACCAAAAGCACCTATCTTCATCATCAGAGCCTGGTGGTGGAAGCTTCATTATCTTAGAGCAAATGTCATCAAGAAGCCATTGATGTAGTAAATTGTAGTCCCAACCATGAGAATCCACAAAATTGCAAATTTTATGTGATTCTTTAACCTGGGTTTTATGAAACAAAGCACCTATCTTCAACATTTGTATTTAGTAAATTGTATTTGCTTGTTCATCTATCAAGATTCAACATTTTTAGGAGCTTGATCAACTATTGCAAATCATTTAGATGTTATTTGACATTAGAAGTACTTCTAACATTGGAAAATAGTAGATGAAACCTATGATGTATACACATGCAAATAGTTGTACAAGTAGGTGGATTGAGGTTGTTTAATACCACAATTCATGCATTTCACAAGAGTTCATCATGAACAAAATTGAACTCTAGTCAATTCATTGTGAAAACAAATCTTGATTTCATATGGAGTTGCAACCCTAAGCAAGACAAGATTAACATAGCAAGGTGTTAATTCATTCACTCATATTAGTGACAATTAGTAAATTCTAAACCCTATTACTTGTCTTTGTGAATTTCTTCCATTTGTTGTATTTCAAGTGCTTGAATTTTCTTATTTTACACACCATCTATTTGATGTATTTTCTAGATAATACAGCAAGTTAATAGCTTTGGTACTTGCTAATTCTTGCTTTCTCGTGGGATCGACCCTAATACTTTCCCTACTACAATTGACCCGTGCACTTGTGAAAAAGGGTATTAGGTTATAAATTTTATTACTTATTTGTGTAAATTTTGCCAAATTTTTATAGTACATAATCCTCACAATCACTAAGTCTCATTGTTTTGTTCAGCAACATAAGCACTAATTCTTAGGCTTGGGACAGGGACTTTTGCTGGTACCATTGCCTTAGCCCCATATGTTAATGAAATAGGTGTTTCTTTGGTGGCCATTCTTAGAGTGGTGCAATAGGCCCATAAGACATTTGGCAGGTAGTCTACCCATGTTGTGCGAGCTCAGTGGAGCTGAGTTTTCAAACCGTGAAGTAGTGTACTATTAGAGTTCTCGACTTGTCCATTGGCTTGAAGGTGACCAATCGAAGTGAAATGTTGGGAAATCTTTATATCTTTACACCATTTTTTGAATGGATTTTCAACGAACTATTGGCTGTGCAAACACCAAATTTTGACACACCATTTATTTTCAAACATTGGAGAATGTTTGCACTTTTTGGGCCAAATTTTTATTTTTTATTTTTTTAATAATCTGGGGGGCAAAATAGTAATTTTATCTGTAAATATTTTTCTATAAGCTTTTGGGAGTTTTAAATTCATATTTTTACTTTCATGTGAATTTGTTAATTTCTTATGATTTTTCTAGATTTAATTGGTATTTTTTATATTTTTCCTAGAACAAAGGCAAAATGGTAATTTCGCCTCACGAACAATATTTTAGCTCATTTTTTTGTTTCAAATTTATTTTCTAATTCTTTAAGCATGTTTCTAAATTTTTTTGATTTTTTCGGAGACAATTACTATTTTTTCTGGGAATTTTCATTGTCCAAGGGCAAAATCATCATTTTACAAATTAAATTCATTTTTCATCAATTTTTGAGTCATAAATGCATTTTCTAGTGTTTTAAGATTATTTTTAATTTTTGATAATTTTTTGAGGTAAATAGCTATTTTTTTGTAAATTTTCATTGTCCAAGGGTAAAATCATTATTTTACAAATTAAATTTATTTTTCATCAATTTTTGAGTCATAACTGCATTTTCCAGTATTTTAAGCTTATTTTTAATTTTTGATAATTTTTTGAGGTAAATAGCTATTTTTCTGCAAAATTTTCATTTTCCAAGGGCAAAATCATCATTTTACAAATTAAATTCATTTTTCATCAATTTTTGAGTCATAAATGTATTTTCCAGTGTTTTAAGCTTATTTTTAATTTTTGATAATTTGTTTAGGTAAATAGCTATTTTTCTGCAAATTTTCATTTTCCAAGGGCAAAATCGTCATTTTACAGCTTAAATTCATTTTTTGTCAAATTTCGAGTCAAAAAGGCATTTTCTAATTTTTGAAACTTACTTTTAATTTTTTATAATTTTTTAAGGCTAATATGTATTTTTGTGTATTTTCGTTGTCCAGGGGCAAAATCGTCATTTTACACCCCGAGCGCGTTTTTATCAGCTTTAAGCTCTAGCTTTTATTTTTTGAAATCTACTTTGAATTATTTTTGAAAATTTTAGAGATTTTTTTCGTTTCTTTGTATTAATTTTTAATTTTTGGGGTTTAAAAATATTTTTCAAATAAAATTAATATTTTTTATACCGGTGGCGTTTTCGTTATTTTATAGCATTCTTGGCCAACAAGACAAGTGGTCTATAAATACCCCTTTTAATCAGCAAAAAAAATGTTAGTGTATGCCCTAAAACCAAGTTGGTTTTTGGGATTTTTATTACGCTTATTTCGTGTTATACTTGTATATGTGACATTTTCTTTGTCATTTAATACTTGTCATTAATATTACTTGTTTATTTGATAAAGTCCATAGAATATTAACTGTGTATAAGAGATTGTAAGAGTTACAATGATGAGACTCTTATTACACATAAAGTTATATTCTTAAATATCCCTAGTCATAGTATTAATGAGATTGGACATCATTAATATGGGAAGACTAGCACATACTTTGCCTCTACTTATGGTAAGTAGTAGTTGATCTCGTCAACTATGGTGTATGTGACACCTAAGCTGGTATGTGGATGCTTGTTAGGGAACAAGTTCATTGGATTGATCCGCCAAGAGTTACTATTCATAGTGCTTATGAATTATACTCTTAATGGCAATGGTGTAAGTGATCCTTAGACTTGAGATTATCATCGTATCTTGAGTGTGGATTGCTATGCTTTGACTCTATTGCTCGGTGCTCGTAAAAGAGTAGCCCATACGGTAGAGATTTGGTATAGTATGAAGCATGAAAGGATAGTGAATAATCGATATAGGATTCACCACTCCTTATTAAAGAAGAGTATATCCCGGATTGGCCACTTGTTGAAATACGACTTAAAGAATCTTTTGCGCAAAAGTGAAAGTATGACTTGAAAGAGTTTCAAGGTTATACTTTTATGGAAAGTTATATTTCGGGAACAAGAAATCATTAATTAGTCATTTAAAGAGTGAGCACTACACTTTTAGACTAATTAGGATATAGTGTGGTGAAAGGATATTAATTACACGGTAACATTGTCATTGATAGGTGTAGTCTACCATATGACTTTCCTATTCACTTGGGTGGTCATGATTGTAAGGTAATAGCATAGGTAACGCAGCGGAAAAATAAAAATTTATTACCTTAACCATGGATCTCTTTGACATATCTATATGATTTACAAGGGGGTTTGCATGAAGATTACCTTAAGCACAGAAGATTTCTATGCTTCTAGGCAAAGATCCTTGGAAGAAGATGTTTGATCTACCACGAAAAGCCCTCCAAGCGTAGAGCCTCTAACGATATCCACACGAACAACTTCTTTGGGAACCTTGTAGGCTTGCTTGCTTTGACTTTTGAGTGCTAGCTCCCTTGAATTATTTAAGAACACAAGAAGAAGAAAAACCCTAACCCTTAGGAGAGAGAGAGAGAGACGCCAAGAGAGAGAGAAAGAGGCGTGCTTATCTTTCAATAATTTTCTCTCACTAATTTTTCTTTTTGTGTTGCAACAACAATTCAAGAGTCAAAGCATAAACCTATTTATAGAGGTAGTATTCTAGTCTTTTAGGAAATAAGGCTAATTAGAAACCAAGAAGGTTTAGGTAACTTACTTTAAGCTAATCCTTCTCCTTTAGGAAATCTATTCCATAAGGAAACTAATTAGTTACTTTATTTCTTTTAGGAAACAAATTTCCTGCAAGACTTAGAATATTTATAAATAAGTCCTTTAAGTTAATTTATCTCATAAATTAACCCCATAAGTATCTCATACTTATCTTTATTACATTTTAACCCAAAGATTTTGTTCTTTATGTGTGTGACCCATTAGGTTCCATTCACGTTGGTAATAAGTATAAATTATAACTCATTAATTGAGCTAGATAAATTAAACACTTTTAATTTATCATTAATTCACTAATTAATCAATTCATACTTATAGATCATGAGTGGCGTCTAGCAATGCATCATGACCACCCAAGTGAATAGGAAAGTCATATGGTAGACCATACCCTTCAATGACAATGTTATCGTGTAATTAATATCCTTTCACCACACTATATCCCAATTAGTCTAAAAGTATAGTGCATACTTTAATAATGACTAATATATATTCTCTTGTTCCGGAAATATAACTCTCCATGATGTAAAAACCTTGAAACTACTTCCAAGTTATACTATCACTTCTGCAGAAGATTTATGAGTTAACATTTCCAACAAGTGGCCATATAGGGATATACTCTCCTATTAAGGAGTGGTGAATCCTATATTGATTACTCACTATCTTTCCATGCTTCAAACTATACCCAATCTCTAACCTATGAGCTACCCTTTTACAGGCACCGAGGAATAGAGTCAAAGTATAGCAATCCACACTCAAGATACTATGGTAATCTCAAGTCAAAGGATCACTTACACCATTGCCATTAAGAGTTTAACCATTGGCACTATAGTTAAAACTCTTGGCGGATCAACCCAATGAACTTGTTCTCAAACAAGCATCCACATACCAGCTTAAGTGTCACGCACACCATAGTCAATGAGATCAACTACTACTTACCATAAGTAGAGGCAAAGTATGTGCTAGTCTATCCGTATTAATGATGTCCAATCTCATTAATACTATGACTAGGGATATTTAAGAATATGACTTTATGTATTAGAGTCTCATAATTGTAACCCCTTACAATCTCTAATACACAATCAATATTCTAAGGACTTTATCAATTAAACAAGTAACATGGAAATACAAGTATAGATGATAAAGAAAAATACCACATGAATAAATATAACATAAATAAGTGTAAATATAAAACACCTTAAACCATCTTGGTTTTAGGGCATACACTAACAATGATGCATTGCTGGACGTCACTCATGATCTATAAGTGCAAATTAATTAATTAGTGAATTAATGATAAATTGAAGTGTTAATTTATCTGGCTCTTAATTAATTCATTAATGAGTTATAATTTGTACTTATTGCCAACGTGAATGGAACCTAATGGGTCACACACAATAAGAACATGGTCTTTGGGTTAAATTGTTATTACGATAAGTATAAGATACTTATGGGGTTAATTTATGTGATAAATTAACTTAAAGGACTTATTTATAAATATTCTAAGTCTTGATGGAAATTAGTTTCCTAAAAAGGAATTAAGAAGCTATTTGGTTTCTTTTTGGAATAGGTTTCCTAAAGGAATAGGATTAGCTTAAGGTAAGCTTCCTAAACCTTCTTGGTTTCCAATTGCTCTTGTTTCCTTAAAGACTAGGATACTACATCTATAAATAAGTCCATGCCTTGACTCTTGAAAGATTGATGAAACACAACACAAAATCTAGAGAGAGAAAAATTGAGAGCATGAGAGGCGTTTCTCTTCCCAAGAAAAATGCCACCTCTTTTCTTCCTAACAGTTAGGGTTTCTTTCTTCTTCTTGTGTTCTTCATGAATCATTCAAGGGAACTAGCACTCAAAAGGCAAGGCAAGCAAGGCCAAAGGTTCCTAAAGATCATGTTCGTGTGAATACCGTTGGAGGCTCTACACTTGGAGGGCTTTTCATGGTAGATCAACACCTTCATCAAATAGGATCTTGCCCTTTGAAGTATAGAAACCTTCTATGCTTGAGGTATTTGTGCTAAACACCCTTTAATCGTATAGATTACATCAAAGAGATCTATGGCTAAGGTAATAAAATTTTAAATTTTCCGCTGCATTACTCCCCTTATTACCTTACAAAAAAAAGAGAGGAGGAAAAAATAGAAAACCCTACAAACACTTTGGTTTTTGTGCTTTGGTTTTTGTGCTTTAGGAATCAAACACACACACTTGACACCTAAAAACACACACAAAACCGCCGTTCTTTTTCTAATTATTGTTCATCCATCTTCATTAATAGGAGCGTGTTACTGTTCATCAAATCATTTTTCAAGTTTAAAATGTAAATTCTTAATTCCTTTCTTGGTTTGATTTATTGTTCTTTTATTTCCCTACATGAATATGTTTATTACATCTATTTCTTTTGGAATTTTTGGTTGAATTTTTTATTTCTAAACTTTATTTTTCTGAGTTTTTGTTCTCTCCATTGCTGGGTCTGTTTTTTGTTCCTTCATCCTCTATCTCCTCCTCCACTCCACCGTCTCTCCTCTCTTCTTCTCTTGCCTGTAATTACCTTAACCACTGGTTTCTCCATTACAACCACCTGCCTCCTCGTCCCCCCTCCACTCTCAACCGATGGTAGCCATATGGCCACCACAAAAATGAACAAAATTAGCCTCCTTCCCCTATCTCTGTAGCAACCAGTAACCTTCACCAGCATCACAAAAAATTGTAACTACAAACAAATTATACCCATTCCATAACCAATTACCACAAACTACCATTTCAAATCAACAAAGCCACCATCAACCAACGGCCATAGCTCTCAGTTCACCTCCCGAAAATCACATGTCATTAGCCCCAATTATTCACCATCAATACTGAATCATCGTCTCTCATCCTTCACAGACCACAATTGGCCACATACACATAGCTTCACACACACATAAACACATGGATACACAGCTTCGCACACACATAAACACACACAGATACACATAGTTTCACACACACATAACAAATTCAGCACACATAGATACACAGCTTCATACACACATAAACACGCACAGATACACATAGCTTCACAAACACATAATAGATTCAGCACACACAGACACACAGCTCCACACACACGCCACACACAGAGTCATCAGTCATCCCTCAGTCCACCATCACCACTGTTTAATCTCTCCTTTCTTCAATCTCAGATAACCTGCAAAAACAGCATACGAAATCACACAAACAAACACCAAACAGCAGCCCACAAAGTTAACAACCCCCCTTCAGCAATTCCCCTTACCCAAAGCTCAAACATCTTCATCTTTAACCAACTACTACTGCCAATAAACCAAAAAAATTCCATCGGAAATCCACAGTACCAAGCCCAAATCGCTGCCTTTTTCCACTACCACACAATCACCAACCCCTCTCCTTGCCCAGTAACATCCCATTTCATCGCACCTTCCTCCACTACTGCCCGCCTCTGTCAGCCTCCAAACAAACACCAACACGCAATTCCCACCAACATCTGCAAAAAGAAATAATCAATACAGCCAAAATAAAAACCCAATTTCAATTTTTCTCCACCACCAATCAGCACCCATAGCCACAAGAGCAGTTCATCCACCACCACAGAGCCTCCTCAATCCACCACGAATCAACTTCACTACAGCCCCAGATCCCATTTCAACTACCTCCCATAACTGATTCCCACTGCCATACAATCTCAGAACCAAAGACTTAGAGAGACAGAGAGGGAGGAATAGAGAAGAAGAGGGAAAATGAGAGAGGAGAAGAAAAAAAAAAAAGGGGAAAAGAAGGTGAGAAAGAGAGGATCAGATAGAAGAAGGAAGAAACAGGAGAAACAGAGAGGCCAGAAGAACGAAAGAATCAGAAGATAAAAACAGAAAAAAGGGAACGACGAGAGAGAGGAGAAAGAATAGAAAAGATCAGAGGGAAAAGAAAGAACTGGGGAAAGAAAGAAAAGGGGGGCAACGAGAGAACAGAGAGCCGGAGAGAGTGAGACCAAAAGACCGAGAGAGAGAGAGAGAGAGACAGAGAGACAGAGAGACAGAGAGAGAAGGAACCAGAAGAAAAAAGGAGAGAAGAAAGAAATCTAGAAAGAAAGAAAGAAACAAAAAAAGAAAGAAGAAAAGGAAAGAAAAAAAAGGGAAGGAGAAAATCGGTTAAAAAAAATTAGCAAAACTATGTCGTTTTGACATAAAACGACGTAGTTTTGATTAGTTTCTTTTATTTATTTATTGTTTATTATTTTGGCAGATTAGATATTTATGTTTTGCCCTCTTAGGTTTTTAATTGTTTGATTATGCTCTTCAATACTTTTAGTTTACTTCATTTAAGTCCTCATTTATTTAAGTTGACCCCCTAGAATTTCTATTTCCTTTCAATTATGTCCAAAATAATTACAATTTGATTTTAAACTTGCTGGAATTTATATTTTTGACCCCCAATCCCTTTTGGAATTGCATTTTAGACCTTGAGTGTTGCTCGAAATTATATATTTGGTCCCTCATGTTGCTGAAAATTGCATTTTGTCCCCCTTACTTAGCTTCAACTTACAAATTATGCCCCATGCTTGTTTGAGTTTGCGATTTGGTCCTTGGGTTTACTTAGATTTCTCTCTTATTCTTCCAAATTTACTTTAATTTGTATCTTTGCCCTTAGACTTATGTGAATTTCCAATTTCTACCCCCTAAGCTTTTATAGAATTTTATTTTTAGTCCTTTAATTGCTAGACTTTATCTTTCACTCCAGTTTTTTCAATATTTACACATTTTTAGGTTTTATTTATTTATATTGTGATACATTGATGTGTGTGTTCATTTTTTTAAAGTATTTGTACCGGGTCTTCGAGAGGTATCTCTATTTCTCATTTAATTTTGTCTCTTATGTGCTCCAATGTGCCTTACGTGATTTTTATGCATTTTTATTCATATATCTCCTATTTTTGCATGCCCTTTGTGTATTTATTTCTTTCATGCTATTTAATTTTAAATTTTATTATTTCTTTATTATTATTTTGGCAATATTTTGTATTTAGCTAGTCAATGTAATAGTTAGATTAATTTTTCTCATATTTTAGCAAAAATTGTGTAATTAGATAGAAAGTGTAATAGATAGGGCATTTTTAATTTCCGCCTTTTAAATTGTAAATTAAGTCCCTAGTGTAATAGTTAGGGTTTATTTGCTTTTGCGTGCTTACGTGCTTATTTGTTTTACCGCTTTCATTAGGATTTTGCATTTAGATATCATGCTTATGTGTTATGTGCTCCTACTTGACATTATATATCTTTGTGTGTTTAATTTACTTTTAATGAGGACGGTTAAAGTACAAAAGATCTCTCCTCTCGCTCTTTTCTCTTCTCTCGCTCTAACTGTTTGAATTTCAAATCTATCTAGTGGCGGCCATGGCTGTTTCTTGGCCAGCCGCCCCAAACCATCCCTCATCTCCACCAGGCCATGATTCTCCTATGCAAAAGAAATCTTTTTCTCAACTTTTTTTTGCATCTAACCCTACCTCGATAGATATTAAGGCCCCCTTTTCCTACAAAGGGAAGGCGGCTGTATTTTTTTCGAAAGAAGAGATTGCACAGGTTGCTGAACCTTTCAAGTTGTCCATTGTTGGGAAGTTTTCTCATGGAAGACCAAAGTTGGAAGAAATCAGAAAATTCTGCTCGGCCTTGGACTTGAAAACCAATGTTTCAGTTGGTCACTTGGATTCTCGCCATGTTCTCATTAGATGCACATCTGAATCTGACTTTCTTCGAATTTTGGATAAGGGGTATCTGGTATGTAGGCAAGTTCCCAATGAGAACTTTTCACTGGTCATCCACCTTTCACGTAGAAAAGGAGTCTTCGTTAGTGCCTGCTTGGTTCTCTCTTCCAGGTCTGCCAATTCATTTATTTCAGAAGCAATGTTTGTTCTCAATTGTGAATGTTGTGGGGCGTCCTCTTTTTATTGATTCTGCTACATTCTTCATTATCACGCCCTAGTGTTGCTAGGGTTTGCATTGAGGTTGATTTGTTGAAGGAGTTCCCAGATTGTGTGTGGATAGGAATCGAGGGTGAAACTGGTAATGGTTTCTGGTAGAAGCTTGTCCCGGAAAACTTACCTCCTTATTGTTCTGCATGCTGGAAATTGGGACACTCAAAGATGGAGTGCAAGAAGGATAATGCTTGGTTTGGAAGTCCCTGTTACGAAGAAACATGCTGAACCTGTTGCACAGCAATATGTCCCAGTGGTTAAGGAAAATAAGAAAGCTGAAATTTTGCAAGAGCAGCAGTTGCACTGGGGGTTCTGTTGCTCGTCGAGAAGATCCTTCCACTGCTGCAGACCTTGAAAAGGAGCATTCTTTAGATAATAACAACGCAGCTCTTTTCATAAATCCTATGTCTGATAATGTCGTGCAATCTGGTGATCCTGTCGATGGTGAGAATGATTTGAGGAAGGAGCCATCTGCACAAGAGCAAAGCAAGGTGCTTGAACTATCTACTGATCGTTTGCATGCTGTTAATGGGACAAATATGGAATCTAGGGATGATATTGATGGGGAACCTGATCGAGCAGTGGTGCAGGAAGAGACTGCCAAGGGGTTAACACTGATGGTTGATTCTTCTTTACAAGCATCGGAAGATGGGGATGGTACTCAATCTATCTTGATGGATGCACATCTAGCGGAGGACAGACCTGTGCAGGTGGAGTTGCTAGCTTCGGAACCTTCAAACTTTGATGTTAATCGACTGCCCAATTCGTCTGCTGGGATATTGGATTCTTCTTTTGATCATTTTCAGCAACCAAGTCGTGGGCATAAAGGAATCAGAGCTAAATTTCCTTCTGATAGGGAGCTCAGATCAATGGTAAAATCCAACCATAATTCATTCTCACCTATTATCTGATGATTAGATCTTTATTTTGGAATATACGGGGGTTGTCCAAGGCCTCTCATTGTCGTCGTTTAAAAAAGATAATAAGGATGTCTAACATCCAATTGTTGGTTTTATGTGAAGTAAAATTGTCGTCCAATAAACTGAATTTTTTCCGTTGCAAACTTGGGTTTGATTATGCTTTGAATAACGCAGCTGACTCTTTATGGGTGTTTTATAATAATCCTTTTAATTGTTCTTGGGTTGGGGATGGTGACCAGCACCTCTCGGTTTTGGTAGATCATCCGTATTTTGGTTCTTCGATTGTTGTTTCCATGGTTCATGCTAAGTGTTTGGCCCAAGATCGTATTCCTATGTGGGAGAATCTTCTTAATGATAAGAGGGTGAATCTACCGTGGATGGTTATTGGTGATTTTAATTTAATCATGGATGAGAATGAAAAGAAGGGTGGAAGGCCATTTAACATGAGTCATGGAATTGAATTCTTGGATTTTTTGAGTAACTCTAATCTAGTTGATGTAGGTTTCACGGGATCTCCATATACTTGGTGTAATAATAGAATGGGGGCTGCTCGGATTTGGAAAAGACTTGATAGGCTCCTGGTTGATGATATGTTCTTGGAATCTGGTTTGAAAGTATCTGTTCAGCATTTGGCTCGCACGCCATCGGATCATGCCCCATTATTGATTAGTACCAGTGTCAGATGTGATACCAAATCTAGATCTTTTAGATTTATGAATTTTTGGACTAATCATCAGGCTTTTTTACAGGTTGTCGAAGAGGCTTGGAAGACCCCCTCCTCCGGATCTCCTTTTCGGAGTTTAGCTATTAAATTGAAACATACAAAGGAGGCTTTGAAGAGATGGAACAAGGAAGCCTTTGGAGATATTTTTCAGAATGTGAAAATGGCAGAAAAAAATGTGGAGATGGCAGAAGCTAATTTATTGGTGGATAACTCAGATGAAAATCTTAATTCTCTATGGAGGGCTCAGAATCTGTTGAATAATCAATTGGCCGTTGAGGAGCAGTTCTGGAAACAAAAGGCTCATGTTAAATGGATGCAAGAGGGTGATAGGAACACTCGGTTTTTTCACTCGATGGTGAAACAAAGAAGGGCACAATCTACCATTCATAGAATACGGAGTGCTAATGGCCAATGGCTAGAGACGGATGATCAAATTGGTCAAGAGGCTTCTTCGTTCTTTGCATCTCTTTTTTCTGATGAAGGGGTTGATAATAATGCTCCCCTTCATATGATTCCAAAGATCTTGACCTTGGAGGACAATCAGAAATTGGAGGCTATTCCAACTGAAGAAGAGGTGCTTAAAAAAATTAAAAATATGGATGGGGAGAGTGCCCCAGGACCCGATGGCTTTACTGGATTATTTTTTACCAAATCCTGGAGTATCATTGGCAAGGATGTGCACCAAGCAATTGCGAGTTTCTTTGTAGGGGCTGAACTTCCGAGATGTATTACTTCAACCTTGTTGGTGTTGATTCCGAAGACGAAGGCACCTCAACAATTTTCTGAATTCAGACCGATTAGCCTTTGCAACTTTATCAATAAGGTCGTATCTGGTATTCTTTTGGATCGCCTGGCAATTATTTTACCTCGAATCATCTCTCCTCAACAAAGTGGCTTTGTACAAGGAAGGGTAATTTCTGATAATTTCTTATTAGCTCAAGAATTGATTGGGGGTATTGGTAAGAAGAATTTTGGTGGTAATGTTGCTTTAAAACTAGATATGGCAAAGGCTTATGATAGAGTGTCATGGCTTTTCTTGATTAGGGTTTTGAGGGCCTTTGGGTTTGGAGAAATGTGGATAGACATGATATGGCGAATAGTTTCCAATGTCTGGTTTTCAGTTCTTATAAATGGTGCGCCATTGGGTTTCTTTAAATCATCTCGGGGCCTTCGTCAAGGAGATCCTTTATCACCAGCTTTGTTTATCATTTCAGCTGAGGTTTTGTCTCGCTCTCTTAATAGTTTATGTCAACAGAAGGCTTTTGTGGGTTTTAAAGTTCCTAAGGGTTGTCCCCACATCACACATCTGGCTTATGCTGATGATGTTATTATCTTCTCTGGGGCGAGCAAGCAATCTTTGAGATTGGTAATGAGGTGTTTGGAAAGTTATGAACATATATCTGGCCAAAAAATTAATATTCAAAAAAGCTATTTTCTGGTGGATCATCGCATGAAGCAGGAAAATAGAAGGAAAATAGCTCAATCAACTGGTTTCTCTTTTAAGCCTTTTCCGGTGAAATACTTGGGATGCCCCTTGTATATTGGTAAAAGAAAGTCAGTTTATTTTTGGGATGTTGTTCAATCTATTTTATCTAGAATTTTGGCCTGGAGAAATAAGATGTTGACTGTGGGGGGTAAAATTATTTTAATTAAACACGTTCTTTCCTCTATTCCTATTCATATTCTTGTCTCCACTAATCCTCCTAAAAAGATTTTGCAGTTGATTGATCAAGCTTTTGCCAGATTTCTTTGGTCATCCACGGATGAGAATAGAAAAAGACATTGGATAAGATGGAGGGCATTGTGTTACCCTACTGATGAAGGTGGCCTTGGTTTTCGGTCTATGTTGGATGTGCATGAAGCTTTTGCTATAAAGCTCTGGTGGAATTTTCAGTACTAAGGAGTCACTATGGGCCGACTTCTTACGGCGCAAGTATTGTTCTTCTATACATCCCAATTGTGTCCAGCAAGCCAGGGGCTCTTCTTTGATGTGGTGTAGAATGCTGAAAGCTAGGGATATTGCAGAGTTCAATATGCAGTGGATTTTATTTTCTGGTCGTTGTAGTTTTTGGAACGACAATTGGACTGGTTTGGGACCGTTGGCTTGGAGATTTCAAATACAATCTTCTCAAACCGTGGCTGACTTTGTGTGCCATAATAAATGGAATTTTACTGAGTTAAGGAAATGGGTGGACTCGGAGTGTATTTCAGCTGTTGCACAATTCCAGTGCCCGAATGCTATGGATCCAGATAAAATTGTTTGGACTCCAAATTCTAATGGTCTATTTTCCTTTTCTTCAGCTTTTCAGTTGGTTAGAGCTATCTGTTGTAAGTCTTGGATTTTTGAGAAATTATGGCTTCCACAAGTTCCTCTCAAGCTATCATTTTTTATGCTTCGAGCTTTGAAGAGCAAACTCCCTACAGATGAGATGCTGGGTAGACTGGGTATTCATGGGCCTTCTAGATGTGTTTGCTGTATTTTATCACATGAGGAAACCATTGATCACTTATTTGCATTGAGTGACTTGGCAACCGGAGTATGGAGGTGGTTTGGTTCGCACTTCAATTTAATACTTGTCAGGAACTCAATCAGGGAATTCTTGGTTTCTTGGTGGTTTAAGTGCTCCAATAATCCAAAGGTAAATTTCCTATTACATGTGATCCCTATCTTTATATGCTGGCATATTTGGAAAACTAGAAATTCTATTGTCTTTGATAATGCTAGCCCTAATTTATCACGAGTTATTCGTGCGATTTGTAGTGATGTTATGGCTGCATTTGTCATTAAATTTAAGGACAAGAATTTAAATAATTGGTTCGAGTTGATGCAAAGTGTCTCTGTAGTTCACAAAAAAGAAGTTGTCCAACTTGTCAGATGGGTTAAGCCGACTTTAGGAAGGTTGCTCTTAAATTCAGATGGTTGTTCAAGAGGTAATCCAGGTGAAAGTGGTGGGGGGGGGGAATTGTAAGAAATTCTCATGGTGATCTTATATTTGCATATCATTGTTATTTTGGGAAAGCAACAGGTTTCTCTGCAGAAGTCCAGGCCTTACTGTTTGGGATCCGATTGTGCAAAGAACGGGGGTTGGATGACATTAATATCCAGCTAGATTCAAAAGCATTAGTTGACTCCTTATTGCATGGTGGTAAGGGGCCTTGGTGGGTTTTTCGACAACTGGATGAGTTAAAAGCTTATCAATGGTCTTCTATTTCACATTGTTTTCGAGAGGCGAACAAAGTTGCTGATGGTCTTGCTAATGTTGGCTGTTCTAGGCGATGTGATAAAATTTTTCTTAATCTTTCTGACTTGCCGAAAGAGGTTGTAGGTGTTTTTAAATTGGATAGGCAAGATGTTCCTTCTTTACGAATTAAGACTTCTTATGTTTAATTCATGTAAGGGAGTAGTACTCCTCGTTTATTTTTATAATTTTCCATCTAGTTATATGGAGACCAGGTTTATGCCCTTCTCCTTATTTTGTAAATTTTTAATTTATTAATAAAATATTGGAGTGGCGACCACCCCCGTGTACGGGGTTAGCCGGAAAAAAAATTTACTTTTAATTCACACTTTAATATTTAATTCGTGATTCATGGTATTCCGTCACCACACTAGTCCAACGCTAGTTGTGACTTCATTCTTTTCTCGCTAGTCCAACGCTAGTGGGATTTTTAGAACAGGCTAGCCCAACGCTAGACCCTTAGGATATTTTAGTGTTAGGAGCATTCGTGTGCATTTCACATTTCACACACTTTTAGTTTTCTTTCCACTTGTCATGATTTTATTATTATTATTATTATTTTGACACATTTTTAAACTGCATGACATCTAGGTTGCATCTCACTTAGACTTTAGGACATTTGTGTGATCCGACTAGAAATAGTCGCCTACTCACGTGGGAAGCGGTGGCGTACATGCCGTTCCCCCCTCCGTGAGTAGAAACATTCAATCACGAGTTATCAGTCCCCCATACCCATCATGTTGCATACCCACCATCTTTTCACTTACTATACATTATTATTTTCTTTTCTTTTTGCATCACATTTTGCATAAAACTCGTGACTCCCTCGAGGTCTCGACTCGGGTTTTGCAATCAATGTGATTATCCCGACCAAGCCTCGACGGAACATCTCGACCCTCTCGATACCCACATTTAGACTTAGGATTTGCATTCATTTAGATACATCAGAATGCGATAGAACTTAGGGTTAATTTAGAAAATTTTGATTAAACCTCGCAACTAGTCTCTGCTAAGTAGAAAGGGTGCCTTAGGTGCAACCCTTTGCCTTCCCTTTCTTCAAATGTGACTCCCGGACCTTTTTCTCTCATTTTTCGTAGACTAGAGTCGGAAAAGGGTTTAAATGATCTTTCTAAAATTTTTACTTTTGTTTTGTTAAGCGATTTTTCGGGTGCCTTGGTACACCCTAACTCAATACCAAGTGGCGACTCAGTTTTAAACTAAACCCTTTTTCAAAAATTAGTCGGCCAACATTGTCGCATTTTTTAGTCCCAGCCTTCTTTTATTTTTCAAAATACCATTTTTTCTAAATAAACACTTTTTCAATAAAAACTCAATTTTTCTCACACACGCACAGTTTTTTCCAAAATCCATCTTTTCAAAAGGGATCTCAGACCGGACCGTCCTTTTCGGGACGCGACAGTCAACGACCCCACCCCCACCCTCGTTTACTTATGATTTTTAGGACGTGACAGGATTTTGGCGACTTCACTAGGGATCACTAGTGAGTCCGAGCACCAGGCTTAATCATCTTTTCCTCCTTTAACCCTTTATTCCATCACGTTTGGATGTTAGGATTGCATTTTTCTTTTTTAGGTTTTTAGGTTTTTCTTTTGCATCTCACACACTATTCGTTTCTCTGTTGCTTATGTGATGTATGTATGATTTATTTACTTTTGCTTTATTCGACCACGCTTGCATTTGGGGAGGGGATCAGTCACTCTTAGAGCCCTTGCTTTATCATTCCCTCCTCTCATAAGGAGCACTTCATACGTGCATTCAATGTTTTTTACCCTTTTTCTCTTTTTTGTGGTTGCCACCCACCCATCCCTTTACGACTAGGATCGATTGCCTAGACATGCGGCCATTGCATTCGTGCATGTAGCGGTGTCTAGGGGATCACTCGAACCACTGATCGGAACCTGTGGAATTGATGGACTTGTTGCTTTTTGGATCCCTCAGTCTGAAGGTTCAGGAACCGAAGCATTGTCAAGTCTAGATGCATTAGTGAGCCCAACCCCATGCATCCATGTAGACTAACCTAGGGTAGAGTCAGCCTTACCCTGTCAGGTACACTAAGGCACCAGAGGAGGGAACCAACCTTCTTTATTTTTCTTGTTATGCCATTTACTGTTATCTATGCGTATTATTTGTTTTTGCCAATGTGTTATGTGTTATTTGTTAAATAAACTAACACAATTTCTTTCTTATTTTGATTGCATTCACAACCATAGAATAAAGAGCCCTGGCATGGTGCTCTCGTAGGAAGCTAACCTTCTTTTGGCATGTTTAAATTTCATTTTGATAATTAATTTTTTCGAGAAAGATGGAAATAAAATTTCATAAATTTTTGCGAATTGCAATTTGTTATAAATACCCAAGGGATCAACATTGTGAATTTCTTAAAAATTCTGAAAATTCGATTTTTCGTCTTGTATATTCTTGAATAAAAATTGTAGTTTTTAAATCCTTAGTTTTTAAATCCTTTTCAATAATTACTCATTCTTGTTGTACTTATCAGTTTTATTCGAACCAAATTTTCTTAGAGTCAACAAATGCACTTAAGTGGTCAAATTTTTGCACAGTTTGCATTTATCCTTTTTTTAATGAAATTAATGTGTCATTTTTGCCGTATCCCCCACCCTCCCATCCCACATTACACAAAAAGTGATTTTAGCACATATTTCATTTGACTTTAATAAACTGGCATTTTGACTTGTACATTTCTAGATAAAGTCTTGACTTTTGTTTTCTTTCAATACTGTGTCTCATAAGCTCATAAAAGCTCTATTTTTTTATCAAGCAAATATATTTGAAACCAATAATTTCTTTTGAACAGTTCATGGTACATTTTTCTCAAAGAAATTCTGCAAATTTTGCATTATTGTATATTTTAAACCGCTTTAATAAACTGACATCATGCATAAACCCTAGAGAGAATGCCATTTCGGGAATCCCATGATAGGAAAGCCATCCTTTTGTCTTGGATACTTAACCTTGAAAGACATGCATGTTTATATTTTCAGTTAATCCTGGCGGGTGAGACCCTAGTTAAGGTAATACGAGCATAATGGAGGCATCTCTTCCTGGTGGATCTGGCCCATCTACGATTAAAAAGAGGGGGTCTCACCCTAAAGGATTACATTTCATGCTAGGCCTACCCTTGGCATAAAAAGGGCTCCCCCTAGGACATGCATCCATTTTTGTTTTTATTTATACTAATTTTTATTTTTTCATTTTTACAGGTCCTCAAACAGAGGCGGTAAAATGAGAAAGACATTTGATATGTTTTTGGTATTACGTTCGAGTACTTTTAAATTATGGTCCAATTTCAAATAAACCGTCACATGCTCGAGACCCATAAGGCCATAAAAAACATGAGGGCTCTTTTGAATTATTTGAAGGATCATGGACGACTGATTTTTTAAGAATTGATAGTATCTAGAACCTAGATAAATGAGTTTGGTTAGGATAAGCAATGTGATAAATGAAATTGTATTTCATAGCTGGATAATTGTAACAAGAATAGAAATAATTTGGATGCTAATAATTGTACTCCTTCTGTAAATTTAAGATTGCCTTGTGTCCAAATTTTTTTCTTAGATGAAGCGTTCAATAATTTGCTTTCTCAAATTTGTTTATGATATTTGATTTTTCCTTCATGACTTGTATTTAGCTTCTGAAATTTTTTTTTTCAAATCTTTTGTTATATTGAGCAAATAATTCTTTGAGGAGGCCTCAAAATAAATCACATTTTTCTCCAAGCCTAATTTTAGGTTTGTGTAATTGTAAAGTTTTCTCTTTTGATGAGTTAATTAAAAAAAATGTTGTATATTAATGCCTATGGTCTTTGGATGTCATCTAACTTGAAATAAATGATTGTTACTTTGATATATCTCCGGATTCCAAAATAACACAAGTCGTTAATGAGGAGCTAGAATGACACCGAAGAGGAATTTGGACTTTGTGTTAAGGATTCCTGAATGGTACAAAAGGAAAATCCACGCTTAATTTGGAAGAGGTAGAAACCACGAACATTGATACCAAGACATCAATCAGGGAGTTAAGTCAAAATGCACTTTTGCTCTGAAGATTTGCAAAATGTCAAGCCAATTTGGATGTATGTTTGGACGATTCAAGCACAATAAAAGAACAAACATGCTGTAGACACCAAATTTTGACACACTATTTATTTTCACACACTGGGGGGCATGTTTGCGATTTTTGGGATAAATTTTAATTTTTAATTTTTAATTTTCAATAATCCGGGGGGGCAAAATAGTAATTTTATCTGTAAATACTTTTCTACTAGCTTTTGGGGGTTTTAAATTCATATTTTTACTTTTATGTGAATTTGTTAATTTTTTATGATTTTTCTGGATTTAAATTGATATTCTTTATATTTTTACCAGCATAAGGGCAAAACGGTAATTTCGCCTCGCGAATGCCATTTTAGCTCATTTTAAGTTCCAAATTCATTTTTCAAATTCTTGAGGCATGTTTCTGAATTTTCTTAATTTTTTTAAGAGACGATAACTATTTTTCTGCAAATTTTCATTGCTCAAGGGCAAAATCGTCATTTTACAAATTAAATTCGTTTTTGTCAAATTTTGAGTCGAAAAGGCATTTTCCAGTGTTTTAAGATTATTTTTAATTTTTGGTAATTTTTTGAGGCCAATAGCTATTTTTTCTCGAATTTTCATTGCTCAAGGGCAAAATCGTCATTTTACAGATTAAATTCATTTTTGTCAAATTTTGAGTCGAAAAGGCATTTTCCAGTGTTTTAAGATTATTTTTAATTTTTGGTAATTTTTTGATGTCAATAGCTATTTTTTCTCCGAATTTTCATTGCTCAAGGGCAAAATCGTCATTTTACAGATTAAATTCATTTTTGTCAAATTTTGAGTCGAAAAGGCATTTTCCAGTGTTTTAAGATTATTTTTAATTTTTGGTAATTTTTTGAGATCAATAGCTATTTTTCCTCGAATTTTCATTGCCCAAAGGCAAAATCGTCATTTTACAGATTAAATTCATTTTTTGTCAAATTTTGAGTCGTAAATACATTTTCTGGTGTTTTAAGCTTACTCTTATTTTTTGGTAATTTTTTGATGTTAATAGCTATTTTTCTGTGAATTTTTGTCATCCAAAGGCAAAATTATCATTTCACATCCCAAACTCATTTTTTACCAATTTTTGGGTTCCAAATTCGTTTTTAGATTTTAAGCACTAAGTTTCTAACTTTTTTAGGGTGAATTTTTATTAAAAAATTTGTTATTTACATTTTTCTTAATTTTTATTATTATCTTTTGTAAGAGAAAATAGATTTTTAAAGATAAAACTATAATTTTTGTAGTCAAGGGCATTTTGATCTTTTAGCCCTTTCTTGGAGGTTAAGACTTGTGCAGTATAAATACCCCCCTTAAGGATTTAAGGAAAAAAGGAAGAAAAAGAAAAAACCTAAAACACTTTTGCTTTTGTAGTTTTTAGAATCAAACACACACATTTTTCACCTTAAAAAACACACACGCTCCACTTTTTCTATTCCCGGTTATTGTTCATCGGATGCACTGTTCATCTTCTTCGGTCTCAGATTTTTACTGTTCATCTTGTGACAGCCCCACCTTACCCAGAGGCGCACCAAAGGGCTTAGCGGACTGCCTGCCTGGCTCTCGCCAGGACTCGATTCGAGCACGCACTAAAAATTTGCAATTCGGAAAAAAAAACTCGTAGATACCAACTGTGACAGTTCTCAGGGTCACATAATATTCAAAACTTAAAAGTAAAAGTACGGGTTTCACAGGTTACATTATATACATTCACTACTACAATAATATATCAAGTAGTTTCTATCAAAATCCTACCAAAATCTACCCTTGAATCCTCACCACCGGCTTTGGAGATAGGAGCCTGTTAAGGAAAACAAATAACAAAGAGTGAGCTATAATAGCTCAGTGAGGTTCCCACACATGCAGATACGGAGGCAAACCAAGAGAGAATAAGTAAGCAAATAACATGTGTCACAAAATCACATAGGAAAATAATTAAATAAATAATTATTTAAACAAGGGAGGATACGTTCCAATCACGAGAGCAAGTACTGATCGTATGACCATGATAGTGAGAGTGGATTGCCGGTTAAACCTGCATTTTCAAGCAAAAGCCCTATCCGCCATTCACCTTATATCCTCCTGGAGTACCGTCCGACCCATCCAGGGTGAGATCTCACCCCGAAGGGCAACAAGCAAGAAGGTTCAGTCCGGAGTTGGCCTCTTTGAGGATTCACAACTCAAGGAAAAGAACCACAAGCCCTAAAACACCCAGCACCTTATATCCTCCTTTGTACCCTCCTGCCTGACTAACCGCTGGCATAACCACGGAAGTCTAGGCAACAAGTTAATGTAGTCAAAAATTCACAAACAATTATATTCACATCAGATAGAAATTGTGCATGTAACAAACCATGGGGTAAGTGCGATAAAGTACACACTTTCCCTTCATATAATACATTGTGACAATTCATGAATATCAAGAACACATAGCACGTTGTGACAAGTCACGAGCATCAAGTATAAATAAGATCACATTTTGAACATGCATTATGATTATGTGAAGAAACACTCATAAACAAAAGCAAAGGAACACTCACATGCACAAGTAAAGGGACACTCACCTGGAACGCTTAAGAAAAGATTTCGTAATATGATTGCGTTTCACTTCAGGATCCTGAAATTTATAAGAAAATAATCTAATGAAAACTCAATTTAAACCCTAATCAACTTAGAAAGAAAATTCAAGAAAAACCCCATTAAATTCTAGGGTTTTAGTTCTAGGGTTTAGGGTTTAGGGTTTAGGGTCTAGGGTTTAGGGTTTAGGGTTTAGGGTTTAGGGTTTACCCTAGGGTTTTCTAACAAAATTTTGGCATTATTTCCCCTTAATTTTTGGCCATCCAAATTTGTTTTCCACCAAGATTTCAATCATCAAACCCATAATTCAACAAGTTCTTCTTAGTTCAATCCAAGCTCAAATTCAATCAAAATTCCACTAAATTTCAAGAATTAAACTCCAAGAATCATTATCCAAATCCGCACAGGGTTGGTTTTCAGCCAACTTCAGGTCATTATTGTGGTCAATACGTCCAGAACTAAGGGATTCTAATTACATGGTCTTAAAGTACGTTTATAGGTCTACAACTTTCATGAAGATCATCAATCCAAATTCCAACTAGAACAGGTTCGAAATCAGCCCTCAAGTTGGCTCATCATCAAAACTGTTTTCCGCAGAATCAAATTTTCAGCCAACTTTGCAAACTTTCTGCGATTAATACCTAATGAACCACAGTGCAAGCCTTATACCGTTGGAAAGCCCTATCAATCTGGTTTCCAAAACAACAAGAATCACTCAAATCCAATTTATCTACATCAAGTTATGAACAGTTTTACTAAAACTGGTCCAGCATGACTGTTAATGTAACACTTGAACAAAACCCTAATTAAAGCTTAAATAAAACTTAGATAAACTTGAAATTAATAACAAAA